>VOQK01025211.1:7255-20866 GCA_015052645.1 Benitochromis conjunctus | reverse complement strand
AAATGCAGACACAAAGGAACGTGAAACAAAACTTGATATTAACAAAAGGCGAGCCATTTAATAAGGCTGATAAAAAGAGGTGCACACAAAAAGGCAAGACAAACTGATACAAAACTAAACATAACCTCAACTGGCAGAACTGGAAAAACAACATGAAAAACCCTGATATGAACAAACCTGGACATGAAACTTGGCAACATGACGATGATAACAGACGACCTGACACTGAACAAAGGAGGACAGAGGACTTAAGTACACAGGAGATAATGAGAGGATGGGGAACAGGTGGGAACACAGCTGGGCCAAATCAGACATAACGAGACAAGGGGAAGCAAAACTAGGCACACTGCACACAGGACAGGGACTTTCACAGTAAAACAGGAAACGGCATGGAACGCAGACATGACAACACGAACTTGACAACATAAGACGCACAGACATGAAACACGTAAAGAGCGAGGGAAACTTAAACACAAGTGTAAAAGACACAAGGGGAATCTAAAATACAATGAACTATATTGGCAACCTAGGCATAGTAGAATGAACTTAGAAAACCTAAAGGAATTAAACATAAACCATAAACATCAAAAATAAGGTACAACTCAAAACGCTGGGTTAAAAGACCCAGGATCATGACACACAGCACTTAAGGTCCCTGCACATCAGCATACAGCAACGAGCTGTTATGGCACAGGTTACCGCTACATTATTCTCCTGAACAATAAGTGTTGCCCCTCACATGATTTCTCTACATCAGAGCTGAGACAGGAGGAGATCAAATCAAAACCAGAAGTAAAGATATTGCAGATTTTTTTCCCCACAAAGTCTCATCTTTTCACGCTGTTGCACCATCTCCCTCAGTATGATCTGCAAATCTCTCCACTTCTTCAGCAACATATAATTAAAACACTATTATATACTAACATACATAACTAACATTAAAACACGTGTTGATAAACACCAACGCGATTGTGCACTCATGTCTTCAACCTAACGCGACGATATAACTTTCTTTGAGCATTTTTAAGATGCTGATTGTAATAAAGACCATTGTTTGATTTTGACATCCTCTTTTCTGTTTGAAGGTCAGACCTAGAGCTGTTGCATGTGGTGTTGAAAATTCTCCCTTCTAACTCAATTTGTGTTGGCAACCAAAGAGCCAAATGGCCACAAATAGAGTCCAGACCTCCCGCCCCGATTGGCTGGCTTGGACATGAAACGTTTTGTGTGTGTCTTTTATGTAAGCCTAATAAGAGACAAAGATGAAAACAGATGATGCAGATTTCATGAGGGACGCTGAGATTAAATGAGAAGAAATAATCTCCATCAGTGAAATCAACCACCTTTTGATGTCCTGAGTTTTGAAAAGAAAAGCCCCCCTCCCCCCGTCTGTTCACACCATCTCCCCGCCGAATGCGGGGTCTCTCACTCAGGCTTTGAAAATCATTGAACTCCACCAGTAAGCTCAACGAAATTGACTCTCAGCACAGTTTGTCTGGCCAACTGCCGTGCTGCGTGAGTGTTGTCCTAGAGCTGCTGTGGGCATATGCAGCCCACATCCCTCCCCATCGAGAATGGCCTCCGCTCCGCTTCTTCGGACCACTGCTGGCAGCTGGACTGAGCACTCAGTAGATGTGGAGAGAGACATAACTGGCTACAATTCCCCAACTCCCACCAGGAAAGTCACTCCAAGATTAATGAGTGTTGTAGTGTTTGCTGGCTACATGCTTGGCCATCAAAAAACATGGACCAGTAAGTGTGAGATAAAGAATCCAGGGTGTTTGCTGAAAAATTTCAGCTGGTTGTTTTTGGTTCTTTTATATGAAAATCTCACTTGTATTCAGCCGAGTTATATAAACTTAAAAAAAAAAAAAACTGCTCTGAATACTGCCCTGACATGGTATTTCAACACAGGCTGAAGGAAGGTAGAAACATAATGAGCAGATGGAGAATGCTGCTGGAATATAAGACCACCGCAGATCAGGGTTTATGATTTATTTCTTTTCCCAGGACAGTCTTGTACCTTTGAGTTTTATTTGTTTTGTTTATTCCAGGACTTTCTAAGAAAGCTTCCTCATTAGGTATCTAGACAAAAGAAACATGTCATTTTTTTTGTCAGGAATTCACCTGGAAAGACAAGTCTACGCCAGGAACAACAAGAAGGGCGTGAGCGTGTGGGCTGACAGTTCCCGTGATTAGCTTTAGTTGTGATCGCATTGCTGTCATCCCCTCATGTCCTCTTCTCTATGACACCCCCCCGCCCAATTCAACATGTATGAAATATAATGACTAGAGATAAAAGAGGGAGGAAAATTCATTTGAAGGTGCATGACAGAACTGTACCTGTGTGAATAGCTGGGTTTCAAAAAGACACACAATTTCACTATTTTGCTGCATTTGAACTGGATTTGTGATCCAACTAGATTATAAATGCACATTTGTAAACCGTATCTACATTATTCATGTATAAGTGTGTGAATGTAGTTTTCAGTACATTCCCACTAACACACCTGCTTGCTGTATGGCTGCAGGCATGCAGCACACTGCAGCTATTTCAGGCCTCCTCCAGACGTGTTCCGAGTTCCCCTCCATCAAGGGCATAATGGTGCGATCCATCGAATGATAATGGCGGTGTGATCCACAGGTCGGCCGGCCCGGCGCCAGAGCAGAACAGTCTCTCTCATGGCCCATTACAGTCTGCTTAATGACCACACTGATGACCCAACCACTGTGGCAGGCTGTCCTCACTCTGCCTGTTTAAAACAACATTTCACTCCCCTTGCCAAAGTTTACTCATTCTGGAAGCTGAATACAAAATGTTTTTTGTTCTTAGTTTGATTGTATTTTCTATCTGTACAGTGACAACACAGGCTTTCATTTCCAGAATAGAAAATGAAGGCAAAGAAATTATCTGGAGAGAGTAAAGTGTTGGGTAACGTGTTCTTGAGCATTTGTGTGGTCAGTAAGAAAAAGTTTTGGTTTTTTAAACGTAGAAAAGAGTTGTAGGCATCCACCAAAATGTGTGTTTCCTAATGTGAAATGTCACGTTATTTGTAGGTTAGGGAGTACACACACAAAAACGCAACAAAATAAGCAAAACAACCCATCGATCTGCCCCAACCTCCTCGCTAAGTGGTCTGAAAAAATAAGCTTAGACTTAGTTGAGTTATGACAGACTTTTGCCATCTGAACGTAAACACATCATTTTGGGATGCTCCTTGTGAGGACGCTCTGCCCATTTCACATTCAGATATCGTCACACACTGGTACACTTTCTCAGCTTCTACTCTGTTATGATGCCCCAGCATTGCTATTCTGCTCGCTGTCTTTGTGTGAGTGCAGGATTAAAATCAATGCTCTGATCTCTTGACAGAAATTTCTGCACACTGTCAACCGGCAAAAGCAGACACGTAGTTGCCTGATTGATGCATATATGCATTATATCATGTAGCATAAAAATGTACACACACACATACTGCAATTGATAAGAGTAATCAGGTACATAGTCAGTGAAGAACACATGATGTCCACATGTTTTGTTGTTCTTGTTCGTTTTCTTCCACACAGAATTCAACTGTGAAATTCTGCCATAGTTTGTAGTGCAGTATTAGAGTATTCGATTTGTTGTGTCCCACAGTGAATATAAATTAGATATTTACACACACAAATTGCTTTGTACTTAAAGAACACTTGAATAATAGATGTGTGTTTCACATGTGTGCAACTGACTTTGAACAATTTTTCTAAAGAAACAATAATAATTACGAGAATCTTAGAGAAGTAGTAGAGGACATGGGAGCAGAGGAATCCTTAAATATTTTGGTCATTTTTTTTCCTTTTTCCAATTTTCTTCACTCGGTATCTCACTGTCACTTTGTCCTTCCTGGGCTTTTATACGTGGCCACGTTGTATGATGGCTGGAAATGACTGATGATCTCTCTGAATGAGTAATACAATCAGAGTCATGGGGCACTGGAGTCGGGGAGGGAGGGAGAGAGAGAGGGAGGAATAGATCAGCTGGAGATATGGGACTGAATCTGGGTATCTTAATTTAGTGAGCCATAATTAAAAATCTGTTTGCCAGTTTTTCTTCTCCGTGCTCTGCAGTCCCGCCTCCCCTTGACAATTAAAGATTTAATCACCATCTGCAAAAAAAAAAAAAGGGGGGGGGCTGGAAAATATGTCTGACCCAAAACTCAAAATGCAAGATGATGCTGTTGAGGGACAGCATTCCCAGAACTTGGACACTGTTGATGATCCACACTCATCCAAATTTGAATTTGTTTACTGACACTATTAGTGATATAATGAGCCACTGGAAGCAAACATGTCTTCATCCAGTTACATGTTCGAACACAGCTAACACAGCAGTGCTTCAAACTTTCCTGGACGATACAAGGGAATATCTGATTTCAGAAATTAGGAAACAGTCTAAAACCTACATTTATCAACATACCAGTTCAGTGTAAAATAAAAATAAAGTGATCTTGTATGTCAAGATATAAAAGATCAACATTATTCCAAATGTATATTCTGAACTGGTTCTTTTTCCGTGTCCAGCAGGGCAATCTGTACATAAGCTCAAACAACTAGAATATCAACTCTGTGTGTGTAGTGTGCACTGGGAACACTATGTTCCACATCTAGCCAGAACATTTTTATATATTTTTTATATATTTGTTTTCTGAATGTATCTAGAGACTGACATAAAACCTTGAAACATAATATCACACAAAAACAGCATTTCCACACTAAAGTTCTCAAATCCCTGTGTGTGTTTCTCTGGTCAATAATGCTATCTTTAGACGGCAGCTTTCATCTAAGAAAAAAAGAAAGCTTTTTACTTACAAAATAGGGAGAAAAAGAGACTGTTCTTATACCGAGATACTCGCTATCACATATAATGTATTCAGTATGATCACCCCCTGGAATGTGTTGACCTTTTTTCACCAACTTTAGGATAAACGCATTCAAAAACTCAAATCCCTTTCATTTGTATATAAAATTGAAACATAATGGTATTAGTAATGATTATCTGGATGCAGTATCCCTGCTTAAAAGTTCTCTAAAGGGTAAAAGAAGCTTACATCTCATATGTTGCAAATTTAAGTGCTCAATGCTAAAGAAAGTAAAGAGGGGTAATACTTTTCTTAAGGCTAATTTTAGCCACTCTGGACTATTTTGCAGGGTTCTTCCAAGTCTCTTTATTTGAGAGAATTCTGATCTAAAGTCTGCCCTGACTGAACTAATATCTTTATCCACTTTCATAAAAAGCGAGACTCAGTTAAAAAAAAAGTTTGCTCACATCCAAAGATATTTTCTAGAATTGCTCTGAGTTTTAATACTTCTTTTGTTGTTTATCTCTTCCATATTTTCTGTCTTTCCGACACGTCTGGTATAAGTTTTAGTGTTTCTGCAATTGATTTTTTTTCACAAGTAAGAGTGTGAGAGGAAAGTTTCATCAGACAGTCCATCACTTTGGTATCAACCTTTTTGTTTAATTTTTCATATGCAGGCTTAATGTTATACTGGTAAATGGGTGTTTTTTTTTATTTAAAATCATTACTTTTGCTACCTTCACCTAACCTAACAACAGTTCTATGCAAAAACTGCTGATCTACTGGGATTTTCCCACAAAACTATGTAAGGTTTACGGAGAACGCTCCAAACTAGAGAAAAATTCATCCAGTGAAAAGCATTTCTCCAGGCTAAAATGTCTTGTTATTGCCAGAGGTCAGCGGATGATAGCAAAACTGCTTTGAGCTGATAAGGAAGGCAACAGTAACTCAACCACTCGTTACAATCAAGCTTCTCTGAATCACAACATGTTGAACTTTGAAGCAGATGGGCTACAGCAACAAAGGACTGCACCAGGTTCTACTCCTGTCAGCTAAGAACAGAAAACTGAGTCTATAATTCAAAGAGGCTCACCACAATTGGACCATAGAAGACTGAAAAAATGTTGCAGAGTCTGATGAGTCTCAGTTTCTGCTACAATGGTTTACGATGGTTAACACATGAAAGAGAAGTGTATCATATTTGATACATGAGTTTTTTTAGACTTCTACATCAGTCTGAAAAATGAATGAGACTCATGAGATACCAGAATTCTCTGGCATTTATTTCCTGGTTCAGGCTTTCAAGCATTAAGGTCAGAATTTGGTATAAGCAGCATGACAGTAGTATAGATCCATCCTTGTAAAAACAGTTCAGGCTGGTGGTGGTGATGTAATGGTGTGTTCGATATTTTCCTCAAACACTTTGGGCCCCATATAGCCCTTTTCCACTAGAACGGCTTGGCTCAACTCACCTCGATTTGGTTTTTAGGTTTTCCTTTAGGTGGTAGTACCTGCTACCAGGTAATTTTTTAGTCGTTGCTTGGCATGGATTCCAAGCGAGCTGAGTCAAAATGAACATGTGACGTCAACAGCTAATGTCACAAATAAAGCATCACTTTATGAGTCATGAGAGTGTCTCCTTCACAAAATCAAAACTGCCATTTTTGAAATCCGGTAACGAGGGAAATGGTGACAAAGAAACCAACACAGTGGAACCCGAGTCTGACAAAAGGGAATATGCCGAGTCCAGCCAAGTAGGTACAAGTGGAAAAGGCCTATTAGTACCAACTCAGACTGTCACACCACAACCTACCTGAGCACTGTTGCTGAACATGTTACAAAGCTCAAATCACCTCCAACTATGTGATGCTATCATGTCTATACGTAGCAAAATCTGTGAGGAATGTTTCCCGCACCTTGTTGAATGTGACTCACTAAGACTTAAGGCAGTCTTGAAGACCAACAGGGATCCTAGCAAGGTGTAACTAATAAGGTGTCACTTCAGTGTCCCCGTGATATTAACATTATCACCATGTTACGTGCTGGAAATCAGCAGGTATGGAGCCGCTAGCATTTCTGTCGACACTCAGATGTAAGTCTCTACACTAGTCAGTGTCACAGAGCTAGTTTACAAATCTTAATCATACATTTAACATGAAAAAAAAAAAAGAAATGTAGAGAACAACTTGTGGGTATCTCTTTTCTGCATCTGCTGCCATGTAAATCATCATTTGAGCTCACAGAGCAAAGACATGCATGTTTACCTACCAACAAAACGGCAGGCTTCGGCACACAAAAGGAACTAATGAAGACTTGTCCCAGTGTGGTGCTGTGAGAGAATGAGTTACAATTTTTAACAGGTTTGAAAATCCAATGAACACTTAAAGGAAATAACAAAGACGAAGCTCGTGTATTTTTATCACAGCCATTTGCAGAAATCAATAGGTGCATTCAATATTTGCTCACACCTCCTATTTTGTGCTTTTCTAGGACAAACTAAATCCCCCTGCAGAAGACGACTTTATCACACACTTACCACACACTGTAATTAAGTCACAAAGCAGAACTGTCTGGAGTTATCTATGGGGAGAGGGTAGGCAAGGAAACTTTGAGACAGTGACATATCATGAATTACAAGTCAGTCTATTTCCTTGCCAGCTCTTATCGGGTTCAGGGACCTGTTCTAAAGGGGAGCTTTAGTACGGTGTATCAGGCCAGTACCTAATGGAATTGATGGCTCTGTATCAACTTTGGCCCAACAGATGAAGGTGGATTGGCTCGGCTGAGACTCAGAGGAGCTGTGCCAGAAAAATGTGAAATTTCATTGGCAAGTTTGAGGTTGCTGATTGGAGTTCTGGATTAAGTATCTAAATTAGTTTAGGGTTTTATACCTGCTGGACAGACCGTTTTACTTGAACATTGTTGTTTTCTTTCTAACGTAAATATTTGAAGATATATTTGAAGTCTTTGATAGCACGGGCATACGGTACCTTTCATTACAGCCATGGAGTGAAGATAAATTGAGAAAAAATGATGACGAAAAATGAAAGTTGATGTGACTGTGAGAGAAAAAGCAAGACACATAGTGGGTATAGTTCAAAGGTATGTTGTTAGCCATGGTGACCCGCTGACATCTCTTGCAGTGAGCTAATAAGGCAGGATCACTTTTGCCAGAGTGTCCAGAGCAGAGCAGGAAGGTCTTGTAAGGAGAGTAAAATTATACCCCCCCTGAATCTACCACAGACAGGGGCTTCTACTGATGTCTTGCATAAAACTCTCATAAATGTTTGATTTTGTTTACTGGGTAACAGTATGAAAAACAAGTCTCATCATACACAGTAAGCCTCGCCTCTGCTGAGAGCCTCAGGATAGGCTGTTGACAAGTAGAATGAGAGGCAGTCAGGAAAAACAATGAAGAATGATGGGAGAGGGGTTTTGCTTGAGGAACGTGCTTTAGCTGGATGTGACAAAATGAGTCTAGAGGTAAAGTAATTAGAGTCACGGAGCAAACTGTTGCTGTGGAACTTTAGGTTTTTTCCCCACTCTTTCTTTGATATAATTACAATTCATTCTCTTCTCCAAATAAGCCTTATCAGCCAGTGTGGGATTCTACTTTAACTAGATTAAAGCTTTTGCTGAGGGGCATCAAATTCCTGCCAAGTGACTGCATAGATGAGTTACAAAGTGTCTGCCACAAACTTTCTTTTGAGCCCAAGGATGTCAAATATTCAGACCAGAGTGAAGTCTGAACTAGGGCATGGGTTGGCTTTACAAAACTTAAGAAGTTCTACAGAGTTATGGGGTTTTGCAAGGCAAAAAAAAAAAAGTATTTAGAAGAGAAGCAGATCAATTATATATTTCAGATTAAATATTTTACCATGTCTGGAGGAGAGGGTTGTTCATGTTGTAGTTTATCCAACCTGAAGAAAATTTTACTATTCTCTCATTTCATGCAACTTTGTTGTAACATCTATCGTACTAAAGTGCAGTGTGCAAAACCCACAGGCCACTGAGTGCAACTTCTTTGTCAGAAATTACATTTAGCTGCTGCTTTACTGAAACATCAACTACGGAAAGAATAAAAAATGAACGTTTGAATGACTTTGAGTTGCGTTTTCTGCTGAAAGCTATGAGAAAAATAAACAAACTGTTGAATTTTGAATGACTGTGGATTTATTAAATAACCCCCACTGGTTTTGGCATATAAATACAACACTAACAATGTTTAATAATGGGGAACGCCATATGTGGAAGGCCCCTAGAAAAAATGTAGTGTTCGTGGACCGTTTTCTACCTGACAAAGACCTGTAATCCAAAAGATGTTGGAGTTTTAGTTTGAATATAACCATGCCATTAGAATAAATGCATTTTAATTTGATATGAAAAGCGAGCTTTATGAGTTTTTATTTTATTTTATAACAAATATTGTTTACTTAAAAAACAGGGGTGGGTGATGTAATAAAATATTATATCACAATATTTCAAAAAAATACTGAGCATTTTTTTTATTAGTGATTGCAGCTTGAAGGCAGTGTCATTTGGGATTGAATGACATACTTCCTTCAGTAATTCAAAGTGTGAAAAACATGTCTTAGTCAGCTGAGACAGATCAAAAACATGAAATTTACACTGCATCCCATACTGGCTGTGGCCGGCTAGCATGTTTCTCTTACTGTTTTCAGCGGATGTGAATCAGCCTCAGAGTTTTTCCAGATTGGTGAAAGCTGTAGGTAAGTCATGAAAAATATATATTTTTTTCTTTACATGTCAATAATCACATGTCTAATAATGTTTTCAGAAGTAATACGTTTTATTGTAATTGTTATTTATTATTATTACTAATATTATAATTTGCCATTAAGCATGTTTTTTATTTTAAATTATACTATAATATATAATAAGTCAGTCACAACTCAACCTGTGTTAAATATCTTGCTTAAATGAGAGCTAAAGGTTTCGGTTGAAGCAGCAGAGCGAAATCTGAAATCCCACAAATTCAGCGTTTCTCAAATTCTATTCTGCACCAGAGCAAGCAAACGAAATCTGAATAAGGAATGATTTTTTTTATATGAAGACTGTATAATTATTTACCTATGACTGTGTTTTCACTTATTCTTGTTTGTCCTTAAACAATTTTTAAATAGAGCTAAATAACACTAATAGTGTTTATCTCAGTGATGCACGTGTTTCCAGGGAGCGCCTCTATTAGTACAGTGGTGTTGGACACTATTTTATGTTCCCTAAATCATTCCCTGCAACCTCAGATAAGACCAGTACCTTAAAAATTAAACAATGTTTTGTCCTTGTAGACACACTTGTAGGAATCTTACAAAAGTGCTTCTAGAGTAGACATTCATATATTTTTAATAACAATGCTGGCTGAGTTTAGCAGCTGGCTTCGTAACTTAGTGCTTGCAGTCTACTGGGTTAGCCACAGCGGTGGTGCTCTGAAGCACAAAATGTGGTGCAGGTGGAAAGCAGAAAAACAAGGTTGTAGCTATTGCTCATAAGTCAATCTGCATCTGTTCTAGTCTATGTAGCATTCAGATACTCTTCCTATTAATATTTACTGTCATGAGCTATGTTACAGTAGTACATCTTACCAATATTATGTTTAAAAAATGTATTCATATTCATTTCACATTTCAAATAGAGGTCCTCTTCAACAGTTAAATAAATCTTCTGTGAAGCGAAACCCATACCAATTCATATATGCTTTTCATCAGTTACAAAAACATTCATGAATATTAGTAAAGACATTAATGATCGACCCCGCTGCAGATTTTAAACAAGTAGATGCATTATGAAAATTTAAACACAAGCACTTAAGCAAGCTGAGCCAAATCAGGACATCCACAACAAGGAATTTAGATTTCACATTCCACACTGAACAACCCTATTAAGAAGTCAGGCTCAAACAGACAGCATGCTCGAGTCAGTATGTGCACACATTCTGGTACTCATTTTTGGACAGCACCTTTGTTTCTTAGTGATTAATTTAAAGATATGTTAGGAAAAAGCACAGTGATGGGTGAACGAAATATGCTAAATGTAAAGGGTATGTCTTGTAAACCCTTTTTTTTTTTTTACAGAGTGAAGCCAAACGTCACTCCAAGCAACAGAAACCCCACCAGTGCATGAAGAGATGGATATTGCCAAGTTTCCTCTCATAGCTCTCATGAAAGATGACGTGAAAGAGGTGACCGAGGAGTATAGTGGCAGTACAGTCAGCAGGATAACATTTCAAATGGACAAGACTTGTTTTTGTTTTGGAGCCCTAAGGCATGGCTGCTAGGCTTGTGTAGTTTGTTACACTCGGATTCCACTGAAACTGACAATCATGTATTTGTATAGAAGTGTCTGCATAGTGCTACAAAGTCCTTATGACCATGGCATTGGAACTTATAATATCTAATATATTGTTATAATAATTTTCAGACCATGTCCATCCATCCATTCTATTTTACTTATTCCATTCAGGGTTGCAGGGCCTTTCACCCTATAATCCTATCTCAGCTGTTACTGTATAGGGTAAAAGACAGAGTATACCCCCTGGACTGGTCGTCTATTGCAGGGGTAACACACTATACAGCTATACCATATGTCCCACAATGAAACGTATAAAAGTATTGCAGATATCATTGCTGTCACAACACCATGTGCTTCACCTAACAACGAGATCAGGCCAGGCATGTCTGATAGCAAGAGCAGAGTCTCCAATAACGATATAGCACCTAAAAAAAGGAGCTACTTTCTCAACCACTACACAAAGCACAATGCTTTGTAATATATGCAAGAAAACTATTCCTACTAAAGGTGTGAGCAACAAACTTATTTCACCACTTGAGGCAAAAATACACTGAGCTGGATGGACTAGGCCCCCAAACACATTCTGTTCATGCCGAACTTTGTAGAGCTAACCAGCCACTTAACAAATCTCACCTGAAAGGGTGCTCCAGATCTGGCCTAGTGGACAAAGCAGTGCCAACCAGCATTTATGCAAGTTAAGAAGGCTCTCTGTGAGGAAACTCTGCTCCACAGTCCTGACTTTTTTCTCACTTTTATGCATCTGACTGATGCCTCGAGCAGAAGGCTGGGGGCTGTTTAGTCCCAGGAGGTAAGGGTGGTCGACTGTCCAGCTGCCAGAACAGGAGAGGAGATTCAGCACAGTGGCAAAAGAGTGTTGGGCAAACAGTTGGGTGGTCGACTCTCTTCGTTGTTACCTCCTGGACTGTCCATTCACCCTCTTCTCAGGTCATGCCCTGCTGCAGTGGCTCCATCGCACAAAAGATGCCAACACCCAGATCACCCATTGGCATCTGGCTCTCCAGACTTTCAAAGTCCATGTGGTCCACTGGCCAGGGGCACAGATGGAAATGGGTTGATTTCCTTTCCCACTCACAGGAGGGACAGAAGACTAGGCCGGATGGCTCCCTAGCCTAAGGCGGGCGATCAGGGTATGTGTTATGGTCTAGTTTTTGGCTCGGCTGCAGGGGAGTGGTGGGGCAGTGGGTTCGGGAGAGAGTCCAGAGGAGGCTGGTTAACCATGCCTCACCTATTTCACTTGCACACCTGGAAGTCAAGGAGGGATGGAGCCGAAGACTTGACATCGAAGCTGGCTGGACTAGCAGACTAAAAGGATCAGCCTATGGATTCTTTTGACTTTTTCCTTCCATATTAGCTTAGTTTAATTCCTTTGCTGACTTTTTATGTGACCGACTTTAATGTCAGGTTAAGAATTTCTAATTTTTCTTCCACTTTTCTTTAAAATTCATTGTCTAGCAAACCAGTGACATACAGATCTGTTGATTACTAGTCCAATGGTTATAGTTGGCAGTAGTTTAAGCTTAAATCAGAAATATGTTTAATTGCTTACTGTGTTAAACTAAGTCAATAAACCTATATAACAAATGCTTCCATGCTAACATGCTAATGAGATGTTAAAACAAATAATAATTTAGAGTCTGTTAATATTGAGCTATTCAGTGGGAATGATTTAAAACTGCAGTGTCTGCACTGTTAATCTGCTGTTTTCCTGTTCTGCCTTTGTGTGCTCTGGCCTTATTTTCCGGGAATAATTAAAATCCCAGCGTGAAGTTGATGTAACATTAAAATCATCCCAATGTGAAAATGCAGAGCTAAGGCTGCCTCCATAATCAAAACACTCTCATTAGTGTGAGTGGCTGGTGTGCAGGTTACACTGTGCGTAAAGAGAAACTTCCTCTTTAGACACACATACAGAAGAGGATCACTGGACTGCCTCTGGCAGAGCTGACTGAGACATTTGTGTTGCTGTAACAGGAAAGTAAAACCTCATGTTTTGAACTTTTAAAACCGTGTCAAAAGTGTGGACAGGATTAGAACTAAGATGAATCTGTCTATTTTCATAGGAAGAGAAACTCTGACTATAAATTTTTTCTTTTGATGGTAAGAACGTGCCCAGGGCGTGTAGCCCTTTGAGTCCACCACACTAAACTTCTTTCATAACTGACCGCTGTGAT
This sequence comes from Benitochromis conjunctus, assembly GCA_015052645.1. Lineage (NCBI taxonomy): Eukaryota > Metazoa > Chordata > Actinopteri > Cichliformes > Cichlidae > Benitochromis > Benitochromis conjunctus. Next base: position 7,527 of record VOQK01025211.1, on the reverse strand, counting down.
TTCAAAAAGCAGCAGAAGAAAAAAAAGACTAATTTTAGATTTGTTGTTATTACAGAAGTGTATCATTCTGAGGACTGAGGGCTCCCTATTTAACCTACTGCTGCTACTGGTTGCCATTAGCACTCTGATATTAGTATTTCGCTCAAAGCGTCACTGTGAACCTGATGGTGTGCACAAGTAATGGAAGTTTTGACTTTGCATTACTTGTGCAAATATTCGTTAAAGTGTTCTTGGACTTTTCTGCAACCCCTAAATATGCACACAAAGTCATC
>VOQK01025210.1:8762-26262 GCA_015052645.1 Benitochromis conjunctus | reverse complement strand
CCCTGGGCTGCTCCTGTCTGCATGCCTGGAGTATGACTGTATGTGAATGTTAGATAGAAAGCACCTCAGCAGGTGAATGGGTGAATGGGGCGTGTTGCATAAAGCACTTTAGTGAGGAGAGTAGAAAAGTGCTATACAACAATCAGCGTATTTACTTCATAAATTCCTTTATACATAACATTTTCAGGTATAAAACATTCATAGCAATCCCATCATCTTTCCAAACTTACCTCAATAATTTTTGTTACTGTAAATCATCAGCATTTCTATTAGACCCCCTTCTTCCTGCCATTAATTACTGCTTCAGTTTTAAACCCAACTTTATCTATCCATGAAGCCAGATGAGACAAGTCAAATCATTAGCCTAACCTTTGTGTATCTTATATGGTACATTAAGTTCCTCTGACTCACAGATTTGGGTGATGTAACTCATGGTATGGGTCACTTTGACTGTAGTAAACATATAAATACTTGTATGTTACGCTGCAGTTTGAATAGTGTGAGATCTGACCTCTTCCAGTTGTATCCGCTGTCCCTCCAGTTTGAAAATGCGATCCTGCAGGGCCCTCTCACTTTCTTCTAGATGTCGATTTATATGCTCCACCTTCACGGGAACATAAACTTTCAGTAACTGATGCTGTTAAAATGACCCCATCTATTAGAATAGTGCATTTGGCTCTAATTATTAACACATTAGACTCGTATACTGATGTTGCTTCTACATGGGGCTGTGTGTGACCAAAACAGCACACCTCCTTGTGGCGGAGACTGTCCATGTCATCCAGGGCTTGCTTGGACCTTCGCTTCTCTGATTCCAGACGGTCTGTCAGACACACAGGAAAATCTCTGCAGGCATTCACGTTACAAAAGGACTCTATATGCTCATAGTTGACAACATGTGTTACCTTCAGCCTGTGCTAGTCGCAGCTTGAGCTCAGCTGTGCTGGTGGTCAGCTCCTGCTTCAGCTCAAAGATCAGCTGCTGCTGAGACTTACACCTGCGCTCCACCTCCTCCACCTAACACACACACCAACATAGTCCCATAGTGCTCACAATGCAAATATCAAAGTGCATTATCAAATGATAAAAGTCAAAAGACAGGGCTCATACGCTATTCTTGAGTTGACCGTTGGTCTCTGTCAGGTTCTGGATGTCTCGGAGGAGTTTTCCCTGTCTTAGTACTGTGTCCTACAGAATGGAAAGACAGTGACACACACACGTCAGGTGTCATTGGACGAAGGTCTCCCTCAAATGTGAGACATTTCTAGTTTTATTTTACAGACGACAACGTCACCACTGGAGTGAAATTCTTAGAAAGTTTTTTTACGCATTAAAACACCACGTAATGAATACTTTAATGTCTGTAGAATAGGAATGTGTGCAGTAAAGTAGTGTATACATGCACTACATAAACGTAAATGATGTGCAATTTGAAAGCAACTAGTTTCTAATGTGAGTTTGGTTTGAGGGGCGAAGACGAAGTGAGAGTGCAGCATTTGGTTTTTCAGCAGCTGCTGGTTTGAGGATAGAAACTATTTGTGAACCTGCTGTTTCAGGAGTGGATGCTCCACTACACCTGCACAACAACAGGAGTGTGAAGACTCTATAGGTGGGATGGCAGGGGTCAGAGAGGAGCTGCTGTCGCTTCATCCTATTGCCACCTGCCCGTAGTAGCTCGGGGTAGTTCAGTCCTGTTGATGTGTTGTGCCAATCTGCCATACCAGGCTGTGATGCAGCCACACACAATACTGTCGATGATAGGAGGAGGTGAATACTCTGTGCCACCTCAGGAAGAAGAGCCACTGTCTTGCTGTTTTTGTGAGCAGCTAAGATCAGCACTAATGTTTAGCCTCAAAATCTGAAGCAGCTGACTCTCTCCACCCTTGATGAAGATGGGGGTATTAGCCTCTTCCCTGCAGTCTCTAGTAGTCCATGAGCTCCTTGGTCATGAAGGCAGCACATTGTTCTCCTGACATCATGACATCAAGGCTCTCAGCTCCAGGCAGATTTGTCTCTATGTGATGTGGCCACTTTTAAACCAGAACTTGATCTATAATTTCCTAAACAACTACAAACCAGTGTCGAATCTCCTTTTTGTCTCTGTGGCCACTGAAAATTACCGGGGAAAAAAGAAAGCTAGCTGCATTGTTGGGTCTTCAGAAGCACTATAATACTCATCTGCTCTGCATGATGATGTTATGTTTGAAGGCCATTACTGCATTTTAGTATTGCTCGATTTGTCTGCTGACTCTGTGACCTCATCGGCCACGTAGCTGGTCATGTATTTGTAACTGTTGGTCATGTATTTCAGCTTATATACAGTTGCCTACCATTAAAAGACAACTGTGAAATGGGCTGTCGTCACTCTGTACCTCGTGCTCTTTCTTCCTCTCTTTGCTCTGTTGTTCCCTCTGTTCTTCTTTCTCAGCTTTCAGTTGAGACAGCAGTTCTCCCATGTTTTGTTTTTTTTGCTCAGAGAGGGCGAGGGCAGCTTCTGTCATCTGCAACCTGCACAACAACAGGCGATGCAATGAGTTACTGTTAAACGCATGTTTGGAAAACACGTTTTGGAGGCCTCAGTTACATTGATCTTTAATACCAAATTCTAATCCGCTAATCCTTTGTCCAAACTGACATCTATGCCAAGTGTCGAGAAATTCCCGCGAATTCGCTCAGAATGATATCGCTGTCGGGAAAATAAAACAGATAAAGAACTGTTATCGTGTTTGGATACTGGAAACCGTATTTGTCATCGGTCGTTCGTGGCTAATGAGTGTCCTAACACAACAGAGCAGGAGCTTCTACAGGGCTAGGAGGCGTTTCCAGAGGTGACTCATAATAAGGGTGTGTGTTAGAAAGAACGGGAGGAGGGCTGGACTCAGCAGGCTTTCCACATTAGTGATGGTGGCAAACACAGGTCTGACAGACTTCTGCTTCTTTGACATTTTCATTCTCCAAAGGTTTGAATCAGGTGAATCATAGCAAGCAAACGAAAGAGCTGCTGTTAAAATTCCCTCTTTGGCAGAAATAGCTCTTCTGCATAACGGTCCACACTCTCCTCAGTGTGCAGCGTTTGTGCCTCCATGCAAACATTCTTCAGTTGTAAGATGTCTGGGGGGATTTTTGCATGTACTGTGTTTTTCCAAATGTATCCACAACATTTGACAGCAATCAGATTGGCCTTGAACTAAGTCATAACCCTGCGTTTCTGGTAGATTTTAAACGTCCATCCACCATCTGACCGAGCATCCTAGAAAAGTCCCTCTAGCAACTCTGCAGGTCCCATTGACCACTGAAACATAATGATAGTTTCAGTGGTCAATGGGACTTAAACACAAACAACATTATGTAAAAGATGTAAAAAGCTTTCTTCTGACACGTTACCCCCCCCCCTGCTGGGCACACGCACAGTCTAACAACATTACAACCTATTGTTCACATGTAAATTCAAATAAAAGAGTGAGTTTAAAAAAAATCCTTCTAAAAGTACTTTTTATTGCACCGTGTTCATTCACTCATGAGCTGCTGTAACATGAATCAAATGGCTGAATTACCACCTCAGCATGCAGTCAAGTTTTTGTATTCAGGTGTGTTACAGCAGGGACACATGGAAAGGTTTCAGGACACCGGCCTTTGAGGACTGGAGGTCGACACCTGTGCTCTGACTCCTAAGTCTCCTAATATCATTTATTATTATTATTATTATCGTCATTATTATTATTATTATTATTATTATTATTATTATTATCATTATTATTATTATCGTCATTATTATTATTATTATTAGTCCATCGAGATTAAAATCTAATTTCCAAGCGAGACCTGGCTATATATAAGTGATCCTAGAGTTTTCTTGTAGTTCTTTATGTTTTCTTCTTCTATAATTTTGCAACTTTCTTTTCTAATGTTGGTTTGCCCTCACATTGTGACATACAGTGCAGTATTTTCACACAGCTGAACGTGGACTGAAGGGGGAGAAAACGATTACTTTGCAGTGAGAGCGTTGACAGCCGACTTTCTCTCATTCAGAGCTTCCTGAAGTTGGCCTATCTGAATGGAGGTTGACCTGACGAGAGAGAGAAAGTCACAAAATCATAAGAGGATGCAGGTGTCTCCACATACACCGTCTTCCAGGTTATTAGCCAATAACCATACACCATCACCACTCACCTACTGGAGCGTCCCATCTCATCCCTCTGCCTGTCTATGGTCTCCATCAGGCTTAGGAACTGAAACAAAAGTTACAATCTGAGATGGTTATCTGGACATTTTGACCCCCACTGGGCATTACTGCAGTTCATTATGACTCACATAAATATTTGACTACACATTAAAAATTTGCATAAACAACCATGAAGATATCACACTCACTGAACCCTCGCCTATTACAGCTCCACCATTATCGGCTTATTCCAAACGTTAACCTGATACGTACTGATACGTACATCGATTTATGCGATTCATTGTTATGCAGACACTGAATTGGAACCAGGCTTGAATTCAAGAAACAGGAAAGCTTGTTGAATGTTTGTGGTGTCTGCAGTTGTCCGTGTGCACGTTTGCAAGACTATGAGGATTACAAGGTTACCTGCCGGCCCTTCTCGTCCTTCAGTGTTTGAATCTCCTTGCTGAGGACCTGGGTCCGGCTGCGGCTCTCTCTCAGGGTGGACCGCCTGTCTGAGTTGTGTCCTGTGGTCTGCTCTGAAAGGTAAAGATGGCTCTCAACGTGACCATGTTATAGTAATGCTAACATGTGTTTTTAAATAAAAAGACATACTGCTAGAGTTACAACCTCTGATAGGACTTACCCAGAGCTTTTAGTGTGTCACTGGGTATGTTGTTCCCAGCCATCTCCAGCTGCACTATGCTCTTGTTGTTTTGAAGTGCCTCCAGCATGGACCTGCCTCCCAGCAGGCCAATATTGTTCCACCTCAGATCTGACAAAGGTAAGAGGAGTTAGCATGGACCAGTGGCTTCTGCTGCTGACAACAGCAGTTTCTACAACTTAAACTTATGAAGCGTAAATGCTGTCATACAACGGAGGCTGTTCCTAAAAGCTGTTCTATACCAAACGATACAGTACATATTGCTAACCAGTTAGAAGATAGTGTCACCTAGAACTTCCAGTGTGCTGTTGCGTTTGAGTGCCAGCGCGAGCTCAGATGCTCCATGGTGGTTGATTTGATTGTTGCGCAGGTCCAGCTGTGTCAGCACGCAGTTGGAAGCTAAACCGCTGCTGAAGAGTGAGAAAGCCTCGTCCCACACGCCCAATGCATTCCACTCCAGCACCAGCCTGCAAAAACCAAACACCGCCAGTTAATGTGGGACACTCTTCAGTACTCGGATTATGTGCCGACACTCTTCAGTACTCGGGTTATGTGCCGTACTCGGATTATGAGCTTCAGTACTCGGATTATGAGCTTCAGTACTCGGATTATGAGCTGACAGAGATTCCTTTTATGATTGAATACAGAAATGTGCGATAACAGACATTTCTGCTTTTTAAGATTGTGTCACACTGTGGATTTGGTCACTCCAAACATTTCTCCATCTCTCTGATGGGTTTATTTCATTTTCAGTATGATGACCTCCAACTTCCAGGAGCAGGACCACACCTCATACACTTCCTGGAAGGGAAGTGTATGAGGTGTATGTATGTTCAATAACCATATGATGTCTGACACTACAGGCTGTCTGTTCTCATTTCCATGGCCTGTCCTCTCTTCCTTTTCTGTTCTCATGCTTCTCGTGAGGATGAGTGGATGAGCTGCTGCCAGTCCTTACTGAAGCCTTCACCTAACCCTCGGCTCAGGCCTAGATGTGTGCTTACGCCGTCTGTCTTTCTCTTCTAGTGAATTGCGAGTTCCAGTGAACAACTACCAAATGAAAGCTCAATAATTGGACTCCACTCCAGATAATTTATCTGTTTAATTCGTCAGTGTATAGTGAGGAAATACACCTCACATGGCCATGAAGCTTTATGTCAGCCACCTGTCCAATTACTTTTGAATCTCAAAAAATTGGGGTTGTGTTTGAAAATGGCCTGAATTCCTACAAATGCCATATTTTTGTTAAACCTCTTGCTTAAATTTGAAAGGCTGCACTTCAATCACATCTTGGTTGTTTGAGTGAAACTCATTTGTGGTAGTAAAGTGTGTGTTTCATGACTCAGGCCGAGTGTTTCTTACCAAAAAAGAAGTGATTACAGCAGTTTCTGTGTGGTTAACTCAACTACTAAATATTCTGTGTGATCACTAAAGTGTATGTCTGGCTCTACACTGCCTGTTAAAAGGCAGCTTACAATAAAAAGCATCTTGAGAAAACTGTTGTTGTAAACTGGTACTATACAAGTACAATTAAATGACTTTAATTAAAACTATTAACAGCCACAAGGGAAAGGAATGAAATCTGGCCATAGCAATGCTTTGAATCTGAATTTGTAAACTAAAATTGAAAATTGTTGGTCATAAATACTGGTTAGTGCTGTTTAACAACAGATCCTCAGGATGGTCGGATTAGTGCTCCCACATGGGCTCTAGTTAGTGGAAGGTCACAGTTTATGGTGGCGGCTTAGTTGCACTTCTGTTTTTTTGGCTATGCTCTTTGTTTAACCTTTGCCATCTCCATGTCACTGTAGTTTTCCTGTGCATCAGCGTATTTAACACAACAACATATCCATAGTCACAATGATGATTGTAGTTCAAATTATAGTTTTTTTGTGACCTTTTACTAATCAAATTAGATTTCGCCCCATGAAAGTGTTGCTGTTGGAGTGGCTTTCCAAACGATGCTGGACACAGGACGCACAGGAGCAACATCTTAACTTTAGCAAGAGTATTAAAGTAGCAAATAAACTGTATACAGCCATTAATCTGGGTAATGTGGGCATTGTGGCCATACTAATGGCGTACACAGGTACACAGACACGAGGAGCATCAGTCTTACCTGCGCAGCGTCTTGTTTTGTGCCAACAACTGTCCCAGCACCTCAGCTCCTGATGATCTCAGGTTATTCCCCTGTGAACAAGAAAAACACAACCTAAGGGCACACAGATATTGTGCAATAAAATAAAATGAGTGTCACACTGTGTGAACAGTGTACTTTGGGAGCTGTTACCTTTAGATCCAGGACTTTGACAGTTGTGTTGTCTAACAGTCCACTGAGGAGTACTCTGGCACCTGAGAGTCACATGACTTCTCATTACCAACACATACACACAGCAGTTTACCTGGACTTAATCCTACACTCAGCATCCTGTGTCACAAATACTTACTAGAGCAGTAAATGTGGTTTATTATGCTAATGAGAAAAAAGATCTACGTGAATGTTATATTTCTGTTTGTTTGTTGCATTTGAAAAATGACCGTTTGCATTTATCCTTCTAATTCAAGCAGCGCAAACGCTGTGAATGTGAAGATCTGCTCAAAAGGACCTTTTGTTGACAGCATTTGTGCGATATGTAGCCTAACACACTTAGCTAATGCTTCATTCTGAGAGTTTTATTATTTAATTATCAGACCAATTAAAGTACATTAACAAGACATGCCACAGCAGTGTGACTCAGGCAGGGCCACAGCACACCACTGCATCATTCAAAGCAGAAACGCACATTACTGAGCACCATACACTTACACATACTGTATAATTCTCCAGGTTACATAAAGACTGTCCTTACACACCTTCCTCGCTGAGCATGCAGTCACTGAGTGACACCTCAGTGAAGACAGTATCTTTATGGAAGGCCTTCACCAGCACTGAGCAGGTGTCTGCAGACAGGCTCTGTCCACTCAGATCCAGTCTGGAGCCCTGAGCAGCCCTGCTCTCCTGGAGATGAGCTACAACACTCTCCTGAGGCTCCACGCCTCCCTCCTTACACAGACGGAGATATGTCCGCCTGAAATCCTCCATGGAGGCTCTGCAGACTGATGATCATCTGATGAACAGAGCTCTGTCCACTCTGTCTTCCTGTCCTCAGACCAGCTGGTGACAAGAAAGAGAGACAAAGGTTGCTACTGCTGCTATGTATGAATATGCTGCTGATTTTCTTTGTATCAAAGATAAAATGCATTAATCAATAACAGAAACCTTCACGAGGGATACTTTTTTTTTCTTTTGCTAAATTTAAGAAATAAATGACGATCACACGTCACGGAATCAACTTTAACCAGCGTGAAATCCAACAGGAACAAAACTGTGTGGATTTAAAGCGGACTGACCTGGATTTGATTGACTTGTAACAGGCAGACCCACGCTGAACATCCAGTTTTGAATGAAAGTGACGCGAGGATCTCCACGCGAGTCAGAGCCTCGCGCGGGACAATCAAATCTTAAACCGATGATCAAAATAAGGAAGTGTTTAAGAAGCTAGTCATTAAAGTAATAATTACACGTCAAGATAAAAACACTGACCTCCACCAAAACTGCCTTCCTGACAACTGTTGTTGTTGCAGCTCGACCAGCTGAGAGAAAAGGAAACCAGGGCGCAGAGTAACTAGGAAGTGTTTGACGCAAAGCATTTTGGTCAGCGTAGTTTCGAAAAACGAGTCTTAATTTATTTATTTGTTTTTAGCAGGTCTAATCTGTGTGAGGATGAGCTAAGACTCTCTATAATACTGTTTAAACAGATCGTCAAAAACAGACGGTTATTAAGCATCGCGTTGTATAATAATGTTATTCATGCGGAAGAAGACGCAATTTTACCTCAACCAGCAGGTGGCGGTAAATACAACAACGGGTCGCATAGTTGCGCCTGGCGGTAAAAGAAGAAGATGGCCATTAGCCAAAGAGAAGAGAAACGAGCATGGCTGGGAGCGTCAGTAACACCATCCCTCCGATAACTAGTTCTTTGTCACAACTACAGGCTTTAAACGGATTGTTTGCCATATATAAAAAACAGGGGCCGACTTCTGCAGACGTGTTAAATGTACTCAAAGAGGCTTTGCTCAAAGGTAACGGGAGCAGACAGCGGCAGCACGTTTAGCCTGATGTTTGTGAAAAGCTCACAGTAAACCTTCTGTGTCGCTTTATCTTTCAGAAGCGGGAGTCAAAAATCCAAACCCGCGGAAGAGGAAGAACCAGAGCCTGAAGATGGGACACGGAGGGACGCTGGACAGTGCTGCCAGCGGGGTGCTGGGTAAGCGGCTAGGACAGCGTTCACGTCCCGGTGCTGGGGCACGTGCAACTGTTGTCATTCCTGTCCTGGGGGGGGGAGTGGAAACCGTATCACAGCCTCTGTGGGCACCTTGTTGACCAACGGCACCAGAGGCGGTAGTTAGATTTGTCAGGTCCTTTGTTCTGCGTTTTCTACAGTGTACAATAGGCTGTCCCAGTTTGTGTGTCCCGTTTGTCTGAGCGGAGAGTGTAGCCCTCACAATTCACCCTGAAGCTTCGACCAGCAGCCGCACCATCTTTAAGTGGCCCAGTTTCATTATGGCCATCCCATAATGCTGCTTCCAGCATGTTTGACGCATAACGTGGTATACTTCTGCATACTTTTTCCTTCCCATCGTTCTTATACAAGTTTATCATTATTTCACACCACAAAAGAGTGTTTTTTCAGAACTGTGTCGGCCCTTTTAGATGTTTTCTGGCCTTCTTGTGTAACCAGCGGTTTGCACCATGGTGTAGATTGTTACAATGATAGGCTGAGCTCCTCAACCGTTTTCGGGACTGGAGTAGATGTTGTGTAGGGATTTTTCTCCACCAAATAAAGAGTTCATTCCAGTTTTCTTTAGTGGTCTTTCAGGCCTTTAGGTGTGGCTGAGCTGGCCCGTGCTTTCCACCTCTTTAAGATTGGACTACATTGTTAAATTGGCCACCACTAAAGTCTTTGCTATCTCTCTGATATCTATATTTTAGTCTTTTAGCTGAATGATGGCCTCCTTCACTCGCACTGACATCTCTTTCAACCTCATGTTGACAGTTTCACTGAACAACTGCTAAATGCAAGTTAAACCATTGTCATTGAATAATGATGTTATAGGGCTCAATTTTCCTTATAACTTATGAGCCCAACTGTAATTCATGTCTTAAGTGTTTTCCAAAGCACCTGTGCTGCTAAAATTGCAGAAGTCCAGTTCATTGACTCCAATCAGCAGAGGTGAGCCCACCAGACAACCCTGCTGATTCTCAAAGCAGCCACACCCATAATTTTAATTCTTTACAGGTTTGAAAAATTAATTTACTGTGGTTGAATTAAACCCACAGTTACCATCAGAGGGGAAATCGGGTAAGGCTGACAGACTGCCAAAATGCTTTTATTGCTGTTTAGCTGAGGATTTTAACATGGGGGTCAGAGCATGTGCGTGTTTCCCACAGTGACACGTGGCTTTGATTGTAAGACAACTCTTAACCAGCATGGCTGCATCCTGCAGCACGCTGCCATGTTGTTCTGACACACCTCCACCTCGTCCTGCTGTTGTGTTCAGTTAGAGCAGAGTGACGTGACATCTGAGTGAACAGCAGCCTCTTCACCGCTGCTTGAAAAGCTCCAGGTGATGATGTCATGAAGAAGGGAACAATAACTGTTAACAAAGCAAAAAGATGAACACTTAATATAAATCTTTCAGTTTATTTTGAGTTTGGTGAATTGTGTATAGATTAATTAATCATTTCTGTTAAAAGTGACTTCAGTGAACATCAGGCTGTAAGGGCTGCTAGCAGGACTTCAATCATTTGACTCTGACTTTGTTTGTTTCAGTTGTTGGTGTTGGGAACGGCACCAAAATGCTCAGCACAATGTTGACGGGGTCAAAGGTGAGTTTGCTACACTGCTGTTTGCATTAAACCATGATGTTGGGTGAAAACTGAGAGCCTCTCTGACTGCTGCTCTTGGTTGATCGATTGCTTTGCAGCGTCATTGGTAGTCTTCTACATATTTCCTTACTTGGATGAAGCCAAACATCTTTGTTAGTTTTAACAAACGCAGCACTGACATGTTCCAGTACAAATAGCATAATGCGTGTCCCTGAGTTTGTTACAGTGAAGTCAGTTTCCCCTGTGAAATTCCAGCATTATGTTGATACATGCTGATTGGTTGGTTGAAGACATGGGACATCCTGCTTTGATGGTAGCAGGTCTAACACGTACTAACAAGCTGTTAGACGCTCAGCTGAACCACAACACAAACCTCCACGTGTGTAGAAGAAGCACTGTTTTAGGTACTAGTATACATGCAATATATAGATACAGAAATCAGATATCAATACAGTTTCTCAACAAAGTCAAACATGTAGTATACTTAATGTCTGGAATGACGGTGCTGGCTACTTATTGGCCAACAGTGCATGAATACTTCCTTTAAACGTGTTATCAGAAGCCGCTGTGGATGAAACACAAACGTGACACGTGGCGTGTATTTTTCAGAAATACGTTGCCGTGGGGGAGTTTGGAAAAGCAACAGACACTCTGGATGCCACCGGCAGCGTGACTCTGGAGAAAGGTTTTGGTAAATGGTGTAAATCCATTCATTTGATCTTTCAGATCCCTCTACACTACTGATGCAAGCTTCTGCTTTACCGCCTGTCTCTCCCTGAGTTATTTTTAATATATTTTACTCTGCAGGACACATAACCAGGCTGGACGTTGAGGAAAAGCTGAAAGCTTTCACTGGTGACATCATGCAAGTGCCTCCGCTGTGAGTAAGGCATCGGGGAGTCGACATCCAAACGTTCGAAGCATTAATCGAATGAAACGCTCGTTTCTTAAGATGAAATCTTCTTTTGAATAAATCGAAACCTAATGACTTTCTGAGCTCAGGACTTCCAGTCCTCTGTAATGGATGGTGTTAGATTTAATAGTAGATGTATAAACGTCGGGTTCATAGAAGTTTCCTTTTTTTGGGGGGGGGGTTTGCAGCGGTTACATGCTCACCTTCACACAGAGTAGAGGCACGATGACAGCTTTGCTCTTTGCTTGGACAGTTCATCTTCATGGAGGCGATGTGAATTCCCAGCTTCATCACAGAAACTTCCAGGAATGTGCCGGGTTGGCTGATGCAGCAGGAAAATTCAAATAAAAAAAGAGGCCCGTGTTTCCATGTGCGCAGACGCCATTTCTGTTTTTAAGGAACATCAGCTGTGTCGTCATTTTGAGTCTACACAGGTAGAGAAGTAGACAACAGAGGCTTCGATACGTGGCTGAACACTTTGTGTGCCGCCAGTTTGATGGCGTGTTACAGGTGAAGAGGAAATGATGTGGAGGCTCACTGAGGCGTAACGAGGACACAGTCCTGTGTGAAAATGCTCTGAGGTCTAAATGTTCAGTTGCAGCATGTCAGTAAAGCGTTTATGTGCCCAGGGTGGCTGAATGAAACGCCCTGAATAATCCAGCTTTCACAGAGTTGTTTAAACATTTGAACACATGTGGTGCAGTGATCTATGTAGCCTCCAGAGGTCACTGTTTACTCACTTCCTCTACGCCAGTGCTGATTTACTTTGGTAAATGGTCTACATTCACACTGATGGAGGGAGCAGTGTCTCTGAGACGTTTCGATGGAATTCATATAGAAATAGTTCTTTGTGCTGCTTCTCGTCTTAGTTAAAACATATACATATTTAGCACTCTAACTTTATTCTTGTAATCATTTTAGATACTCTGCATTGAAAAAAGATGGCCAACGTCTGTCTGTCCTGCTGAAGAAAGGTCACAAGGTCGATGCCAAACCGGCCAGGCCAGTCACGGTGTACAGCCTGACCCTGCAGGAGTTCAAGCCTCCCCTCTTCACTCTGGGTTCGAGATGTTGCATCACAAAGCGTTTCCTTCTTCCTCTATACTGACTCCTTTCAAACAGTGTTTTAGGTGTTGTGTCCTCTTTGCTGATCTTCATCGGGCTGAATGTTTCACTTTTCTTTGTGTTACAGATATTGAGTGTGGTGGTGGATTTTATGTAAGAAGTTTGGTGGATGACCTGGGAAAAGGTGAGTCTACCTTCCACCTGTTTCACCTTTCCATCGACAGCGTGTTGCTGTGGAAAATAACACTGTCTGTGTGCTGCAGCTCTGTCCTCTTGTGCTCATGTGAAGGAGCTAATCAGAACAAAGCAGGGTGCGTTCACTCTGGAGGAGCACGCCTTACACGAGGAGCAGTGGACGCTGGAACACGTCTTACGCTCGCTGAAGAACTGCTCAGAGGGAGAGCAGGGGGAGGACCATGTGACACCAAAGAAGGTAGTCACCTGACCAGGATCCAGAGGGAAGAGGAAGGGGTTTCCGATCGTGTGATGACTGATTTTGGTTTCTGATTCTTCAGTTTTAGTTAAATGTGTGGTTTGGACATCATCACATCTTAGATTAAAAGTAGCAAAGCTACAGGAAAGAAAGGATTATATAATGAGAAATGTGTGAAAAGGAGACTTTCAGCAGGTTACCATGTTGCTCGACCAGTGATCAATAACCTGATCGTACGTAAGATCGGCGAGGAGATCCGAGGGAACGGCAAGCTCTGTCTCTGTGGCACCGAGCATCTTTTCTGAAGTTTTTTGTTGTTTAGAATCACATTTTTTTACAGGCTGCCTACGCTCAGTTTAATTCCCTGTTGTAAAAATGTATTTTACAGAAGTCTTCCCTGAGTCCTGCTCGATGTAGTGATGTACATCATTTAAGTAAACATGCCCAGTGTTGTTGTTCCAGCCCTCTAAACTCACGTGTCGACCGTTATTTCTTTTTTTTTTTCTATTTTTTTGCTTCTAACACTTCCCACCAAGACATCTACAGGTGAAACATGAAAAATTACAATATCGTAAAAAAAAGTGGCCGCTACTGAAGCATCCTGGTCTTCCATAACAGGCAGCAGTGCCACAGGCTGATGGCATCCATGCCACGCTGCGCTGAGGCAGGAATTCATGCAAAAGGGGCCCAAACCAAGTACTGAGTACATATGTATGATTATACTTTTCATAGGTCCCACATTTGTCTATTTCAAATCCTCGTTTTATTGATTTCATGTCATATTTTTTTGAATTAGTTTTTTTATAAGCTGTAAGCCATGATCAATAAAAATATAAAAGGCTTGAAATATCTGGCTTAATGAGTCTGTATATTAGTTTCACCTTTGAAGTCGAGTTACTGAAAGAAATGAGGTTTTGCACCATATTCCCATTTTTTCGGGGCTCACGGGTACGCGCCCAGTACTCACCATCACTCATGTACACGCTCTGTGGTGTTTCTCATTGTTACGGCTTCCACGGTCATTCCACGCTCGAGCAAAGAAAGGCCGGGAACGTCCCGACGCTTTTGATAATTAGGATAATGTTGACTCGTGAGGAGGAGACCGTGTGAGTGGCTTGAACTGACGATGGCAGATATATGGCGCCAGCTGCCGGGGGGCAGCTCACTCGAGTTATCAGCGGGGAGTCTGACGCCACGGTAGGCTGGTCGGATCAATGAGCTGCAATGATTGTCTCAGTCCAAATATTAGCCGTTTTGGGCATTTCTTTGATGTCTTTAAGGCTGCTTACACACTGTTTGCTCTCGGAGTCCACTTTATCTAAATTACAGCCGTTAGAAAGTTGGCAGACGGGGGCGCGCGCCAGGAAATCGAACCATCGGGGCGCGAGCAGATAAACGCCCTCTTCCAGCTCCCAGGTGTAGCTCGCCGTTACCAGCGAGTACTAATGAACTCACCTGATGATAAAATATCGCGAGGCCCTCCGCGCGTGCAGCTGGGCCCCCCGCTGTAACTGAAACAGAAGTGTCCGGTTATTGTTTAACGCGTGAAGGGACGCACACCCACTTAGTGAGCCGTTACATACACGAGCCTTTAATGCTATCTAATCACAGAGTGGATTTCACAGGAAAACTCCAAACATTCAAATCACGAGTTATTCCCACTTGATTGAGCTGCACCGTTGGGGCTGTGGATGGCAGCCGGCCTCTGTTACAGATAACGCTCCGGCCTGTTTGACTAGACAAAGGTGTGTTTGAGGTATGAAACCAGCGCTGCGAGCTATCAGAACACTTCCAGCTCTTGTGTTTCGCGTGGATTTGACATCTGAGAGCTAATAATTGAGTTTACACACAGCCCAGCGTGATCAGGACTGTTACCGAAATCTGCCCCAAATCTCTTCCTTTTAAAAATGTTGAACAAACCGTTTACAGACCACGGGATCCCGGCTGAGATGTGTTCATAAAGAAATCTACTCATGTTCCTGAAACGAGTGCGCTCCCTTTGCCTGTGTTCAGCGTGGTGCCAAGCCACGAGGAATGTCTTTTTGCATAACGCAGTGATTCGCATCTGTGGCCGGGAGAACATAAACAGTCTGGACAGTTACCCTCGTGAGCCAATCCGTTGACTTGTAACACAATACTTCCTGGATCAAAACCAGTGAAAACTATCATTTCAAAAACAAATCACATCGATTTCTGAAAGCTCGGGTCTGTCTAATGCAACATATCTTCATAAAGATGCCATTAAATCACCCGAGAGCCGCTAACAGAGAAGCTCGGCACTTCTGTAAATCTCCCCCTGTATAACATGTACATGTACTACTATATTGTACTGAATTGTGTTATACTGCACGACTCCATATCATCTATTTCTTATTGTCCCAAGTTTAAAAAACAATACATCTGCGAATATATATATATATGACGCAGTATTACCAGCAGTATGCAGATACTGCAACAATAAACGGATGTTCACGCTCATGAATCGGTTATGATCCAGTAGTATGATTTTGCATGCAAGTTTTGATTGAGGTACTTTGGGTATATTTAAATGCAAACACTTTTTGAACTGAGTAGGAGTGTGAGTTTTACTGAAGTCCCACAGTATGGGCGGTGTGCACACTCTGGAGTGTGACTGTGAGGAGTCTGAGTGTGAGCTGGGCCCGTATTTGCATTTTAAGCTCGAGCTACTATCAGTGCCGTCTCTGTTCCATTACATTCGTCTGTTTTCTGATTACCTGTTTGCGGTGGGCCGGTTCTCCTGAAACACAATTATCTCCCCTCTCCTGTCATCTGATCACTGTGGGGCTCGTTAAGAGCCGCGAGCAGGCCAATCAGAAACGGCCGCCGGCCACCTGCAGGAAGTTGGCCGTCCACTTATCAACTCCCTCCTTCGGCTGCAGACAGATAACAGCAGCAACAGTTGAACAGAGTGGCAGCTCCTCAGCACCGCAACCTGATGGACACCAAAACAGCGTAACGGTCTCCTGAGCAGCTCGGAAACAGGCTCTGGTCGTTGTGCTTCGGGACTGGCAGAGCCGAGGTTAGCGCGGCTCAGAAACAAGTTGCTGTGGTAGAAAGAGGAAGGCTGCGGGACACACTAAAGACACGAAGCTCTCCCCTAGTTTGGATCCAGTGCGCAGCAGCGGTGATCGGCATCATGAGCGTCCCGCTTTACGCACCGACCCCAATTCAGCCGGCACACCCGACCCCCTTCTACATCGAGGACATTCTGGGGAGGACGTCCACCACCACCTCCACATCTCCGTCCTACTCTTCATCGCCAACGTCTTCATCTTCCTGCTCCACTCCGGTCATCCCCACACCGACTCTCCCGTCTCCCAACTCCTCCTTCAAAAGTTTGATCGCGCCGTACCGAACCCCGATTTATGAACCCACGCCGATCCACCCCGCGCTGTCGCACCACGCTGCGCTGACGGCGACGTACGCCTCGGCGGGGGCTTTCACTGGCTCCTTTTACCCGTTTCACCAGCAGCACCACCGCTCTATGGGGGAGTACGCACAGGCGCTGCTCAGGCACGACCCTCTCGGTGAGTTCCATTTAATTTGCATCATTGATATTTGTATTATAATATTTTGAGCAAACATAACCTACAGGGCATTTTCTCCTTTTCTTCTGTCTTGCCGTCAGACAGGCAGCAACACGTTTCTTGTTTTCCTGTGTGGAAATTCGCCAGTTAAACTCAGTTCCTCTAGTCTGCACTGCTGGTTTTATTTCACTGGAAATCAGGACCCTTAAAATAGTTAAGCTCATATATTCGCAATTTGCATAAAAAAAAAATCATATATTATTGGACTTTTTATCATTCAGTGACAGTTTAAATGAACCTGAAACCTGTTAGCGGCAATATATAAACTTGGATGATGTGGCAGTAAGACAACTTTGCGCTCTTTGCATGAAAACTTTAATGTCTTCACAAGCTTCGTTTCAGTCCCAACGAAACCATTTTTGCATAAGCATCACGCTTGGTCATGCATGTCGATCTCAAGATCGTCGACACTTGCACTGGCCCTGTTAAACACACTTTAGAGTCGAGGACACATTTTTGCGCCTTCGGAAGCCTTCAGTTCATTTTGGCCTCACAATAACATTTGTGCATGATGCCCGACCACGCACACATGAGTCACATTGTTATTGTGACAGACGTATTTGGGGCCACAATAGCAGCAGGCATATCCATTCAGTGTGCTGCTGCTGGTGGTGATAGGGAGGTGCATGGCAACCTTGACTCGTTTTCCTGACTCCCATTGTTCTGAAACATCAGAGGACCGAGACAGCCAGTGACTAAACCACAGCCAGGCCCTAAATCACTTGT
>VOQK01025202.1:28482-39864 GCA_015052645.1 Benitochromis conjunctus | reverse complement strand
TGCTTCCAATATGTATGTGAGTTAGACTAAAGGGAAAAAAATTATATATATATTTAGTGACCACTGGCTCAGAAGTGTGTGAGGACAAGCATTGAGTACCTACTGTCTGCATCTGATAGAGAAGAAAGGAAGGCATAAAAAGGCAGTCGAGGAAAGGCAAAGAAAAAAGAGAGCTTGGGAAGCAAAAAAGAGAGAGAGAGAGACAGAGAGAAGCCCTTGAGTGAAATGGCGGCTGAGAAATGTGGTACTTGACCTCCAGTGTGTGTTTGGCAAGAAGGACCAAGGCTGAAATGAGGGAGGAAGCTGAAATATCCCTTTACTTATTTATCTGCGCTTTTCGATACATTTACAACACAGATATTTTATAGCTATAAATGCGCGACATGTAAACGGTTGCATATAATTGTCATATTTTCCAGTTTCAACCTTTATCTGATCCTCTCTTGTGGTATACATTAGGGCTCAGTCACACAGGTCTAGAGACTGGTGTATGAGGAAAAAAGCTCATAGGCAGGTGATGCAGTGAGTTTCGCAGAGGCGTCAACATGGTTTGAAAATCAGCATTGACTTATTTTTAATGTATATCAAGTACATAAATATCCCCATGCTTGCCTAGTGCAAGGGGTTACTCTGCGATTGTATAGCATGCCATCATTCACGAGCACGCACACGTGCAAATCTTTGGGTAATTAGTCATCGACATTATACTGTTTCTTTCAGGCATAAACATATGTGACACGTGTGCATTGTAATGCAGTGTCCCGCAGATGGGTCTGTCATCAGCTGGGGATGATGAGGATGATGAGATTTACCTCACTTAACACAGGCTGAAACATTAAAGGGAGGACTACCTCGTCAACAATATGGCACAATCTTGGAAGCACCCTATGTGGATCAGCTGGTCTCAATATTATTCTACACATCCAACTAGTCTCCTCAAACAGGGCCTGCTCACAGCTCCTGTATGTGTTCAAGCTGCTTTGCAACCCACCTCTCAAGCTATTTTTGATTTAATCGGCATCAAATCTGTTTTCATGGACGCCTCCTCTGACGTCTGTGCAGGTATCTTGCTGCTGCACTTAGAACAAAAATATCTGAACCGTCTCTAAAGGTCCTGACTGAACTGTGTCTCTGCATACATGCGTACCTTCATATCCAGTTAATTTGGCTAATTTGTTGGCTTGTTGCTTACTTACAACTACTTCATGCAAATATATCGTTCTCTAACGTCTGGGTTAAATGCAGTTACATTATTCAGAAACACACACAATCTATTTAAATCTGTACACAGATATATTCTCTAACTTTTGGTGTTTTCCCCAAAACATCACAGCTATCCCAGCCTGATGCGCTCACTCTCACTCGGAGTAGTCGCAGTGGGTGACTCATTGTAGAGACTCACTGAATCGACTGTACACGCGGCGATCGTGACGAGCTGTGACGCACATCCTGGGAATACAGTCTGTCTGCCCATGTTGACACCAATGAGCAGAATCAACACACTTATTGCATTACCATGTGAACAATAACATAAAGACGCACTCATAAAGACTGTCGAAATAAATGCTAAGGCAATAACTCTGAGATACTGAAACCACAAACTTATCGATCCAGAAGCCTCTCTGCTCATGTGGTTACATTAGAGTGTCCTGTTTTAAACTCACACACACACACACACACATATTCATAGACACAGGTAGTGTAGTGCACTTATCGATCTGGACACTTAAGCACACCAGGCTAAGGATTTTCCTGTTGGCCCATAATAGTGGCTGAATTTAGCTGAGAGGCTAAACAGTGGGAAGATGGAGATTGCACACACACACACATACGCACACATACAGTAGAGACACAGTCATTACTGACATGCTGTTTAGCAGGCTCTGTCTGCATCTGCATTTTCCATCACACAGAAATGCTAACAGTGTTTCACGTGCGGACTGCAGCATAAATACCCGGAGCTGTCGACGGCTACGTCGCACCGAGGCGAACGTTTCTGTGTCTGCTTGCATTTCTTTACATTCCACCCTCTTGTTGTTTTTTTTGTGGTCTTTTTGTTTTTTTAAAGAGTAATGATATGTTTTTTTTGAGGTTTCCTGCCCTATGTGTATTTGTTACGTTTGAAATTTTGTTAACCGTGTGAGTTTGTATTTGTGTGTGCGGCGCCTGCCTGAGGGCATGTTTGCACAACGTGGTGTGCTGCTCCACTGCAGGCTTTTTTTGTTGTTGTCGGTTTTTTTTTTTCTTTCCGTGGTGTGAGGAGCAGGTGAGAGATGAGAAAAGGGAGTCGACAAGTTGCCCTCCCCGCAAACACACAAACACACGCCCCACTGTGGGGGACGGGGATGGGGGGACGGGGGGACGGGCTAGTGCAAATACTGTTCAACATATTTTGCTATGCACGAGAAAGTAAAAAAAAAAAAATGCTCGTGGAGAACATTCGCTTGAGCAAAGCGCACAATCCTGCAATTCATTTAAAAGTTTTGGTTTTCCAGTGATGCCAGTCTGCTGTGAGTTAAGAATCAGAGAAATATGCAGGAGATAATTGGGAACAGATTCACACAGAACACTGTTTACATGACTCAATGTTTTTGTGCATTATGTCTCCAAGGGCTCTGAGAGTATCTGACAGCGTCTTGAACATTTGAGAAAGTTTGTTCCACTGGATGCATGTGTCCTGCAACCCCCAAAGTGTGTGCATGTGGATTTTGTGAAGATTAGGCAGATTAGGCAGGAAGGTTTGTGTACACCTGCCTTTGTATATGTTAAATATTTTGCCCGGCTAAGTCATTCATTGTTAGCAAAACACGTACGTGCATCTGTCTTGCGTTTCTTCAGAGGACCTGACAGTGACTGAGCTTCTTATTAACGCTGAACACCTGCCTTTACAATTTAACCCATAATGTGAGTACTATAAGCGCACACAGACACAAGGTAGGATGCCCTTTCCGACACTTGTTATTATAGAATAAGGTCAAACGCACGCAGAATTTGGGAGGACTCTTTTTGAATCCTCTAATATGATGCTTTTGATTAAAAGCATCACCGTGACCTATCAAACACTGATTATAACGGAAGACATCTTTGAGTCGTACTTTGGCTCATTTCAGCAGGTATCAAAAGTTTGACTGATTCGTAAGCTTTCGCCTCCTTCAGACGTTGCAGTTCCTCTTCAGAAGTTCGGAACACAAACTCCGATTTTTGCTCCAGATGATGGTTGGGTTTATTTCCAGTCCAAATATTGTGGAGGCAAATAAGATGCTTATCTGTGGGGGCCTTTTCTCCTTTATTCAATCAGCTTTGCCTGTTTCCTCTTGTTTTGCTCAAAAAGTTGGCAGATATCATGTTCTGGAAGGCTTTTGTTTTGTCTTCCAACCGCTGTTGTTGTTAAATCTGACTTGGCACGATTTGCAAAAACCAAAAAAAAAAAGAAAAAGAAAAAAAGGCTTTCAATTCTCTGACAATTTAGGAGCTTTTTTTTTTTAAAAAAAAGAGAAAAAAAATCACAATCTCTGATGAGGACTACCCTATGGTGATAAATGATGACCTCAGGCATATCCACCAGTCATGTTTCAGTCTGTGATAGTTTCCATTCGCTTGAATTTCTCTTCTGATTCATTTTCAGAACAATTTATTTAGAAACGTTTGATTAAAACAAATGTTGTCCTCCAAAATTCTTCTTCCTATTACGCCCTCCTGTTCATCGTGTTTACTGGGGGCCGGTGGCTGACTTGTAGCTTTCCCCCCTCTGCCCAATCAGTGGCACTGGCTTGGGCTGCTAATTGAATTGGGCTGGAGGTCTAATTCTAATGTGCAGCAGATGGCCGGGGCATTCCTGCATCAAACCAGCCGTGGGCTGCCATTCTGCTCCAAACTGCTCTGCCCAGGGTAATGTAAACCACCACGGAGAAAGCGAGTGAGAGATACAGAAAATGGAGCGACCCTCATCTCAGTCACTTTGAGGTTCCACAGAAATGTACTAACTCTCTCATTTCTCTCAGTTGCATTCACTGGAATTGAGCTATTGAGCCAAACAAAGAGTTAGCAGTCCTTCTCTGATATATCCTCCTACAGTATGTAGCACCTCATGTGAATGAAGACAAGCATCATGGTTGTCTCCATTCATGTGTGTCAGGTAAAATCCATAAGCAGGCGAACTTGCCTCTCTTTGTTACACACCGGTGGATTGAAGCATCACTGGATGGCAGTGTTGAGCTGCACAAAGCACCAGGATCTGGTGAAGCTGGTGAACAAGGTTCCATTGAAGATGTAATAAAGACACAAATCAATGGCTATAATTTGGAGAGAGACTCAGCCTAGGTTAGAGTTATAATTTCCCCTGGTTTCTGAAACTGCATAGGAGAGTAAACATTGTAGGAACTAAATCACAACAGACAGAACCGGGAAGGAGGGAAGAACGGGGGGGTGGGAGCTCGACAGAGGAAGAAATAGAGAGATACAAGGCAGAGAGGTGCAGAGCCGAAGAAAGGAAGAAGGGGATAAAATCAGAGCTGCTAATGTAATAACAGCACAACACAGAGATGGGGAACATTGCGTTTCACAATGGCTACTATCACCAGCTATCAAGTGCATCAGGGACGACGCATCAGGGAGCACGCGCGGGTCTGTAACCGTTTGTGAATGTGCACGCGCCGGCAAACACAGTGCACTTTAAGCTTGCACGGGGCTGCGCTTACTGTTTTGAAATGACTCCCCAGAGTGCAGCCTGAGTGCTATGAGGAAGATTATGAGTGAGATAGAAAGCACACATGAATTTGGGCTTTGTTGTGTGGCAAGATAATAAAAGATGGAAGTCTTTGTCAGTGCGGGTAAGTGTATGTTTTGGGAGTAAATGACTGACAACAGAAAACAGCCATTTGGGCCGTGGGCGTGACAGTAGCTCTTTGTACAAAGATCTTAGATTTGTAAGCAAGTGTGTTTATACATTTTTCCCCAGATGTATGAGTGCAAGTAGTTATTTAGGAGCATCACTGTGGATGTTCAGCGTGTTTGTGCGCTGGTCTGGGAGAAGTCAGAGATAAATGCGCGAGATTGTGGTCGGTAATTGCAGGTAATTTTGGTTGTTCGCCTAGCCTTCATTCCCAACAAACAGACTAAGACGCTTACAGCTTTATCTTATACAGAGATAGTTTGAAGCCTACAACCATAATTGAAACAGTGACTGCTGCATGCATCTAGCAAAACGCTGGGTTATTGATATCGAGACTGTTCCTAGTAGAAAGACAGTGAAATCCTTAGACCTCCTAACTGTAGAGTTTAGCCCCTAAGCCACTGTGACTGTATCTACTTGGTCTGCAGTAATGTAAACTTAGTGAAACATTGTAGGGTTCAAAGATTATTATCTAATAAATAGTAATAGCACTCTTGTCGAGTGCCACCGTGTGCCTCTCGTGTGTTTACATTCCATTCACAGAGGTATATGGTCTTTTTTACTTGAATATATACCCGGCAAAGAGTTACCACTGGGAATGTTTTTAAGTGTTTACTAGCCAGAATATTTTATGTGTCCTTATGATTAAATAAAAGGGACAATTCTGGAAATACCTCTGTGACAAGAGAAGTGTTGCTAATCAACTTTCCATAGTTTGGTGTATATTTTCTGATAAACGTAGGCTAGTGAAAGACTAAAATATGTGAACAGTTGCTGCACAGACACATGTGAACTCTGACATTCACAGAAGCTTAATTATAATAACTTTTGTGATCTTTTAATATTTATGTAGATCATTCTCATTAGCTTAGCTGTCGAGTGTTTAGAGGTAATTAGCATGTTTCCAAGCCTTTTAAACATCATTCCTGTTAATCAGCAGTACTTGCTTAAATTTGCATTTTGCTATAGTTTATATCATCTGCTAGCCTAGTTTATTTTATTAATGGTGTTTCTGGGCTAAGCAACATTAACTTAGGTACCACTTTGGCTAAAAAACATTATGTGCATTTTTTGCTAGTAAATGCCACGCTGAAGGCGGGGGCATGGGTTCAAACCTAGGGTCCTCTTGCTGTGAGGCAGCTGTGTTAACCGCTGAGCCACTGCGCTTAAGCTCAGCTCTTTCTGGTTCTTCCTGTACCTGTGTGGGTTTTCCTCCAGGTACTCTCGCTTCCTCCTACAGTCCAAAAACACACATGGTAACCGATGATTTTAAATTAGCCATTAGGTCGATAAAGTGCTAGAAGTGTATAGAATCAAGTGGTGACTCTATACACTGAGTCTGAATGATTGGTTATAATGTGACTTATAGTCTAAAGCCCTTTGAGTGGTCTGTAAGACTAGAAAGGCATTATATAAATATGCATACTTACTGTAACATTACACTGAGCATAGATCATAATGTGTGTCTTTTCCAGTGAAGTAGTGCTGATGCTAGAATTAGTTGCATACATTTTATGGAAAAATAAAGACTACTATTTTTGCCATAAAGCTAGCAGCAGCAAAGCACCACAAATCTGGATGCTGGGATCAAAGTAGGTGCCACTTTTACTTTCACAGTCACATTTTTTAGGGGCTACATCAAGAAATACACCAGTGATTCACAGATGCAGCCTCCAGATTTGGTCAGCCGTCATTTAATTTAAATTAGTCCAACACTGGCCACAAAATATTTTCTAACCTAGTGTTATAATGCACGCCGAAGGCTAAACCAAGAAATTTAAGACATGTGTGTATTTACAGCCTCAAAAATCCAACTTTTTCCATCAGCACACTACTCTCTGTGCGGTTGCTGTTGCTGTCCCTGTTTTAGCTAAATCCATAAGAAGCGTGCCTTTCACAACACCATCCACAATTTGGCTTATTATTTTATTTTTACAGAAAAAGCTTAATGCATTCATACCATCTTAAAGCCGTTGCGCTTTATAGGAAAATCTCTCTGAATACCTGAACTTTCTCACATGACAGTACTGTGACACTGTGCACACCATTTGGGAACCAGTGATCTCACCTGTTTAGTAGGCTGGCGTTCAGAGTCACCAAGGGCTGAATGGATCCTCACCGTCACCATGTCAAGAGGAAAATAGTTATAAGTTCTCTATTTGACAAGTAAAACCATTGTGGAAGTGCCTGAAACCCACAGCAAGTGGGGATTTCTCTCTAATCGTACAGAAGTTAATGAAAAAACTGACGACACTGGCCAGTTGAACTGTCACCTTGGTAAACACTGTCCAGATGTGTTTATGGTCACAAAGTCTACGTGGAAGTCTTATATAATCAATGTGGTGTTCAATTTATAGTAGTCAAAAAGAATAAATATACCAGTGTATGCTATAGGTTTGGCCTACCATATGATTGACAAATCATGATGATGTAAGTATAAAGTCAAAGGAACCAATAAATGTTTAGCCTGAATGTGACCTCTGGATTTTTCTATGGCCTTAATTAGATCTTAACTAAGGCTGTTGTCTCAGGGTGAGTCTGGTTGCGTGTCATGTCTGTTGTGACATTTAGATCACATTTTGTCCATATAAAACTTGCCCCAGCCCATGTTCAATCCAGCTAGCTGACTTTAGGCCTGCTGTGTGTTTGGCCCACATCCCAGTGCCTTAACTGTCCTGTAAGTGGCAAAAGTACCTCAGTGTACCTCAGAACCTCAGGCCTAATACACTCACACTGATGATGTTAGATTGGGTTGTGATTAGTCAATCATATGGGCATATTTAGGCATGCAGTTCAAGACAACCTGCTAAAGTTCAAACCAACCATAAGAAGACGAAAACTGATTTACATGTAAGTGACTTTGAACATGGCGTAGTTGTTAGTGCCAGAGGGGCTGGTCTGAGTATTTCAGAAACTGCTGATCTACTAGGATTTACCACACAGCTGTCTCTAGGTTTTCCAGAGAAAAATGAAAAAAATATCCACTGAGTAGCAAAAGGAAAAGAAATGCCTTGTTGATGGCAGAGGTCGGATTTAAATGGCCTGACAGCCTTGAGCTGACAGGAAGGCAACTGTACTGTAGCTCAAATAACCACTCATCGAACCTTGAAGCTGATGGCCTGCAAGGAGGCCATTTACGTGAAAAGAGAAAGACCATCTTTAAATCGAGGAGGGGGCCTAAGGGTACATCTTTCACCATCTTACAATGCTGTGATTGCAGCCATTCCCCAACTCTCTGTGAATGGTACTCATGGCCATTGGATCAATGGCCTTTGATCAGTGGGCCTTGATCAGTGGCTGTTGATCAATGGTCATGAGAATTTGCATATTAATGATCAAGGAACTGACCTCACAGCCCATTGTTCCTTCAGTGGTGCTAGTTTAAGTCATTATGCAAATGTACTGTTTATAAGGTTGGAAACCTGCAGTCAGCTGAGACTGAAGAAGTCACTTGGACGAGTGATGAAATGTTTCTCCCACTAAAAAAGGTACGTCCAGATGAAGTCATGTCTTTCATGTCTGCGTTTTCCATGTCCTATCGTCAAGCTCGTGTTGTCACAGTCTACGTCTCATTATGTCTCCTGTTTTATTTTGACAGTCTCGTGTTCCATGTTCAGTGTGTTTATTTTTGCATGTTCATTTACTGTATGTCAGCTGTGTTCGCCATGTGTTCCCTCTTCCCTCATTACCCTTCTGTGTATTTAAGCTCACAGTCTCCCTTTGTTCATTGTCGGGTCGTCTGTTTATCTTGCCTCATGTCCCTGGATTTTCATGTCTCCTCAAGTGTCCATTTTTCATGCTCCTGTTTTGGTTTCCTCACGTCTTAGTTATTGCATGCTCCTGTTCAGGTTCCTGTTTATGTTCGAGTCATAGTTTCATGTCTAGTTCTAGCTGTTCCTAGTTTAGGTTATCATTTAGTCTTTGCCTCTGCTCGCCTTTGCCTTTGTTTTGATTTTCTATCAGCCTAAATAAACGGCTCGCTTTTTGTTATACTTCAGCTTTGCCTCACGTACGTTCTGCCTTTGGGTCCACACCACAACACACCAGCTGCTCAGCCGTGACACTATGTAACAAATATGTGATGATTTTTTTTAACTGGGCAATACTATGCTATAATCAGATGGCCTCCATAGTTACCAGATCTCAATTGAGTAAAGCATCTGTTAGATCTCACATCGTGGATGTCTAACATCTGCAACAACTGTGTGATGCTACCATGTCAAACTTTCACAAGTATGTTTATAGCACTATGCCACATAGAATCAAGTCGGTTCTGTGTAGGTGCAACCCAGTACAAGCAAGGCGTAAATAATTAAGTGTCCAATGATCTTAAGTCTACTATCTGTGTTGGGGTTAAGACTTCAAAATGGGACTTTGTTTACCCAATGACTAACGTCACCATTGTGTAGCTACGTAGATTTTACATATAGCCTAGGTAGATCTTCACAGAGTTGCTAGTATATCCTAGACTTTTTTCCCCTATGTTAGCGGAAAAGGATAGGAGAAACAAGCAACAAAAGTACCCTGTCTGGGAATTTCCTCGAGATCAATCAGAGCTAGACTATTGGTGTATTCAGTGTCAGAAAATAGTTCATACACATGACTGTGTCTATTTTTCAAATTACTCGTTTTCTCAAATTGTGGAAGGAGAAACAGAAAAACAGCAAATCCTCACAATTGATGCAATCTTTGGCTTGCTGCACAGTACACCAGAAACACCAAAAATCTGCTTCTGAGAAATTACTTTGACGTGTTATCCATCAACTAATCGGATTAGCATATGGTTATGTCAGATTTGATGTGTGATTGATGGCTTTGTGGGCATTTTTAAAAGCTCCTTAAAGGGTATGTGTTCCTCTTCATTTACACATATTGAGCCTGACTGATGTATTATAATCATCGTAATATGGTGCTGAATCACTAGTGGTGACTGGTGGATTGGCGTTGCAGGTTACATAATGTGTCTCAATGGTATCATCATGCG
The DNA here is from genome assembly GCA_015052645.1 of Benitochromis conjunctus. Taxonomy (NCBI): domain Eukaryota; kingdom Metazoa; phylum Chordata; class Actinopteri; order Cichliformes; family Cichlidae; genus Benitochromis; species Benitochromis conjunctus. Next base: position 29,989 of record VOQK01025202.1, on the reverse strand, counting down.
AGCTAACCTATGATTTCACCTGCCTATTGTATTCTGCTACACACATTCTGAAGTCTCTACTTCTCATCACAAAATGGAGCGGTGATGTCTCTTTTCCCCCAGTAATCACCGCCAGTTACCACAGACACACACACACTGAGGAACCCTGTGTGTGTGTGTGTGTGTGTGTGTGTGTGTCTTTCGGCATGCAGCCGATAATGTCTCAGAGTGTGTCTTACTCACATTGTCCATAGTATCATCATTAATCATTTCTCCTCCGCCCAGACACGGCCATCAGTTATTGAGAGGTGCAATAATTTGGAATTGATTTAGTCCCCCCACACGGAGCCTGGCTCAGAATATAAAATGCTCCTTTGGCAACACGGAAGAATGAAAGGTAATGATAAAGGGCTGTCAGCAGCTGAAACTCAACAGTTCTGCAAATATCTGTGAGAGGCATCTCTTTTCTTCTCTCCCTTTCTCTTATTGCCTATGTCTGCCCTTCGTTGTTTTGTCGACAGAACGATTAGGAGGCAAGACTGTAGGAAAAGCGCTGCTGTTTTGAGCGTTTATTTGTTTGCGAGTCTTTTCGCGAGGAGGAGGAGGAGGATGAGGAGGAGAAGACGACAGGAAAAAAAAAAACCTGATGGACGGAATCTCTGCCCTCCTACGCAAAACCCCTTGTGTTAACAAGGACACAGATTTTGGAGAGAGAGCGTGAGAGAGACAGTCACAGAAGCCATGAGACATAGTTAGACGGAGACAATGAGAGGCTAAGAGAGACAGCTCCAAACTGAAGAGCAGACTACTAAGCCTCTATAAATAGGAATGAGATTGACGTACAAGGGTTGAGAGACCCTTTTAAAGTTCTCGCGTTGCCATCGTCTTCCTCCTCGAGACCTCTACCATTGATTTAAACATCATATTAGTTGGAATCAAGGAAGCTTTTCCAGGAAAGAAAAAAAATATTGACTAAAAATATCATTACACAGTCATTATGTTTTAACATCCACACTATTGATTCTGTTTACAGCAAACACTCGACACGTTTTAGATAACTAAAATGTTACTTACTACTAGTATGTAGTCCCAAATGTAAATAAAATCTTGATATCATTATCTTTCCTCTCAATATTAAATTCCGGCCCGTCTCAGCCGCTTTCTATTCTGCACTTACACCGTCGTCTCTCTCAGGCAAAAGTATTTTAGATGGTGTGGAACCAAAGGCTCAGCATCTATTTGCATTTTATTTGGCTGATACGGGTTATGTAAACTGAGCTTCTCCGGCTTTAACAGTGAACAGACTCAGTCTGAGAATAAAAGGGACTATGCAGTGATATACATAGTAGTATCTCCTGCCTATCAATAACCAATCCACGTGAACAGAACAAACAATCAGGTTATTGCTTGTAATTCCTCTAAATCTGCCCTAATTCACGATCCTCTCAGCAGCATGTTGAGCGTCATCCTTTCTTGTGGTTGAAGGGCCTTTATTCTTAAACCCCAGGCTCAGGATGTGTCCAACCTG
>VOQK01025202.1:8345-28462 GCA_015052645.1 Benitochromis conjunctus | reverse complement strand
GTCCAACCTGATTTACAGAAAATGAGAATTTATTCGAATGTACAGGTGGACTGAGTGATGTTGATTATTCCTTTACTGTTATGCTGGGAAACGGTCCAAAGGTTTGGACGCACCGAACACCCACCTAAACATTGTTGCAGGCTTTACAAGCGTCACCCAGCAGGACAGTGCGCCCTACCGTACCAGTCTGAAGAACAGCCTGAAGAACACGGCACTGAATGAGCCATCAAATTCCCCAGACCCCAATCTGCCATCCATCCATGGAAGTGCTCAATAACCCACAGGACCCAAAGGATCCAACTCTAAAAGTCATATGTCCATGTCCCACTGGGTCAGAGCCAGTGGAGAAAAAAAAAGCTAAATATGAAGCAATCATGTCTCTGTATACACAGTTTGGAATAACAGGGAGTCCTGAGATGTGTTTTTGTAATGGCTTTCACAACGCATTTGTCCATATAGCATCGGGGTCAGTTTGATTAGTTTAACCATAGAGATGAGTCTCATGGAGATGATTGTACAAGAAGGAGATCTGTCCCGGGATCTTAAACACATGCAGGGAAAGGAAGGAAAATTCTTCCCAGGAGCAAAATGTGTGGAATATGTGATGTCATAGAGGAAATATAACACCTTATATAAAAGTTGTAAAGTAAAACATATGTTTGTGACATTATGCGATTTCAAAGTACTCAACAGAACAATCAAAGTAAATTGGAAAAGCTGAGCTCACACATTATTGCATTTGGTTTGGGAAAACTTGTGGGAAACTAATACTTAATGTGGTAAGTTGAAGTCTAGATCTCGAAATACTCCCTCCCGAAAGGACTTGGAGTGGGAAAGAGCACACCTGGGGATTAATCAGTGAGTCCCAAGTATTTTGGACGATATAAGACCCTGAGAAAGGTGAAAAGAACGGGATAAATGGAATGTTACCGTTAAAAAAAACTGTTATCTAGCAATTGTTGCACTGTTTATTTTAGAGAAAATATAAAAAATCTGTTGCCAATCAGGCGGACTTAAGACTTAAATGAGCTAAATAAACATACGAAAAGAAGCTCAGGCCCACATTGTGGTATTAAAGGGCACACTCGCGGATTTGCGATGGCGACATTATTAACTGTTTTATTTTTCCAGTTGTGTTGACTGTTAAAAGATACCCTCACCACAAGCAGCCCATTTTCAAGGCCGCATGCCACCCACCCATGGTAACAGGTAGCAAAATCACACAATAGTACTTCCAGGATAGCTGTGAAGCTAGAATTCAGCGATGGGGCAATACAGTAAATTAAGTGACCTTATAATCCTAAAAAAGATGATATTATGAAGAAGTCAAATAGAAAACATTGTGGATGAATTTCAAAAATATTTTATTCTGCTTTTCTTTTTAGTTTTGCTTTTTAGTACAGGTGGGTTGTGAGGTGGTCCCCCTCAGTGCCATTTAACAGGGATCCAACTGACTACTATACTAACATTACTTCTTCATACACTGACAGTTTTTCAGCCTCCTTGATTTACTTTAAAATATTTTGTTGCCTTTGTGGCATCCGATATGAAGGTTATTGGAATCATCCATTTAGGGGAAACTGGATAATTAATGTTAATCTCACGATCAGAAAAGGGAGTAAAGGTTTTTTTTTAAGCAAGGTCTCCCTTCGTTAGGCGGGGTTACAGAGTTCAGTCACAAAAGGCGCCCAGCAGAATCCATTTAACAGCACAGGCTTACTCACAGGAATGTAATGATTCGCTCTCAGCCTGGAGACGCCGAGGACCTACGGAGCTCATCGTTTCTAAGTTAAGCTCTTCCAAAGCTAGCACGAATTGTCTCCTGTTTTTTCAAACACAAACCAAATATGGGATGTCTTGTATTCAGAGTGAGATGCATGCAGAGGAGTGCGTAATACATATGCATGACCTGTTTTTGTAGAAATACCCCGCTAACATGAGGACAGTGAGCGAGTAGCTATACATGTCAGCTCATATCGCCATTTTCTGTTCATGTCAGCCAGGCCTTCATTCTGCGCAGGTTTATCCGGTCTCATGAGGTTCCCCTCGCGCTGATGAATCACTGTACTGGAAGTGTTTTTAACATTTGGCTGTTATTGACAAAAAAAATTAAGTTAATTATCTGTCTGTGATAATTTTTCAACTGTATCTCTTTTTTCCTTCTCCTCTCACTCTCCTTTGTTGCTTAACTTTCTCTTTCTTGTCAGCTCGCTCTTGTCTGCAGCTTTTGTGTGTGTGTGTGTGTGTGTGTGCGCGCGCGCGCGCGTGTGTGTGTGTGGCAGCGGCCTGGCGAAGGCTGGAAAGCAGGTGGGCGAGAGGAGTTGAAGTGACACCTGGTAACAGCCTGACAGCCACAAGGAGAGATGCAGCACTTTCATCCCTGACACATCTCAACCTCCTCTCCTCACCATCATTAACGTTTACACACATGCACACACATTCTGTACGCCGTAATGCTCGCTCACGATCATCAAAACAAAGGGCACGCAAAGATGCAGAGACATTACACACAAAGACTTTAGCACGAAGATTTCTCCCATCCTACCTAACCTTCAGTTTGAGGGTTGCGTCCATGCACGGTGCAGCAGCTGATTGTTTACTGTTAATACTGTACCGTCGTGTCATTTAGCTTTCATTGTAATTCGCACACACTGAGGCCAACCAAGAAAGGTGGGAATGAAAGGAAAACCTTGCATGAAAAATTCATCATAATAGAGACACGGCTGTCTATATGCGATGCTTCCTACAGCTAAACTTTCAGAGAGATTCCACTGTGTATTTTCGAGGTTTGGTTAAACATTGCGATTAACATACACACAGAAAAAAGGTTAGTTGAAAAGAACAACAGCAGCAGCCTTGCTCGAGGCTTGTTTTAAGCACAAGAGGAAATGTTTGTTCGTAGAAATCTGCATTTAAACGGTTCAAAACAAACAACTTTTTTTTTATTTTTTATTATTGTTTAAACTGTCTGCAGAAACAAAATCCAAACCTTTACCGGAGGATGTGGGAATGTATACATGAATCTTTTATGAATTAATAATTCTTACTGCAACAGCGAATACAACAAAGTAGCGTAAGTGAGGGGTCCTGTGTCATTTTCAAAATCAGACTCAATGCTGTTAAATGACAATAAAAGCAAAAAAGAGAGAGCAAAATGCAGAAATGAAACAATTAGCTGAGTATACAACCCTACAGTAGTCCTTACAACACAATATTTGGTGCTTTTCTTTGCCACTCGTCACAGTGAATCGAAGTATTTGTGACTGATCGTCGGACAGAAACAAGGACCGGAGACTTCGAGTTGAGCTGCTGCTTCCATGAGTCATTGTCCAGTGTGTCTGTGAGTGTATCTGTCACGCTCTTATTTTTTATTATTGAGTCTTGAATTTTTATTCTGCAAAGAGTTTCCTCCTTTTCTCTCTCCTAAAGTTTTTGCTCTTGTCTCATTTTGGTTTTTGGGCCTCACATTCCCCTCACATCAACATCTCATTGGTCCTCACAATGACAGTTCCAGTGAACAGCTACCAAATGTAAGTCCAACAACTGAAATCAGCTTGAGATCGTTTATCCGTTTCATTTATCATGAATAAACAAGAGGACAAGCCTCAGCTAGCCATAAAGTTGCTTGTCGGCAGATTATCCAATGACTTTTGAGCATCTGAAAAAGGGGGTTTGTCTATAAAAATACTTTCATCTCTAAACAGTTAAAATACTCTCCTTGGCTTAAAGCTGCAAGCGTGCACTTCAATCACATGTTGATTGATGAAATACATTCCCACTGTGGTGTTGCACAGTACAAAATGACACAAACAGTGTCACTGTCCAGACTTATGGAGCTGACTTCACGATGACTCCAGCTTGGTCCAGACAAGGTTATGTTTCGAGTTTTGCTTTGAAATCAGCTGGAGGTGATTTTGTCACCGTTTCTTTTTAATGTTCAGTGTGCTGTGAGAAAAATTCAGATGTTCTGATGTAGAGATACATTTTATATATGCAACCCGCAGAGTGGGATCTCACTGACACCAGACGGAAGCCGTGCAGCAAAGTTACAGCAGTGCAAAATGCAAATGTGCCGCATAGTCACAGGAATTGACACGCATCCAGCTGCTTATGCAGAAAACAAAGGGTTGACGCTTGATTTTAATCTTCTGCCAAGACTGTTTTACACTTCTGGAAATGTAGCCAACAGAACACACACACTAGAAAATTGATCAGTCTATTTGCAGGATATTTATCATAGAGAATATTATATCAGCAGAAATTTCACTTTGATCTTGGCAGAAAACGAAGTGATTTTCACATTTCCATCATTAGACTATGGGGAAGTGTCAGATATGAATGTACTGATCTTTAAATGTATCCATTTTAAAGGTTTAGAGCTCTAAAGCGCTGGGATGTGCCTGAAATAAACTGGCACACTGAGAGGAAAAACAAATATGTTAACTCGTCAATTCACGACATTTATGATTTTCTGCAGGATTGTTGGTTTGTCGTATTTGCAGCGCCGGTTTTTACTTTTGCCATTATATTTCTTATAGTCTTTACAGAGCGCTCTCTGATAATATCTTTGACTGATGTAGACAGCACTTCAATTGATCCGTTTTGTGCAGAAGAAGAGTAAAATGACGCATCAAACGCCTCCTTTTATGAGAACCCGCACAGAGCCCGGGGTATGAAAGAAAGTTGATAACCAGTGTTGTGATGCCGTTATCTCAGACTGGGGGTTTTAGGGGTTTTTGTCAGGCCGGCTCACACAAAGAAAGCATGGCTGTGATGAACTCTCTTTGTAGCACAGCCCTTAGGTTTCTCTTTCAGTTTACTTCCTGTCTTGAAGGTCATTTTGAATTGGTTTTCTGCGTTTTTGCTCGTCGTTATTGTCCTTTTCCTGCAGTCGTGACTCTTTGTTTAAGTTCACCTGCTCCTTGTTACTCGTCCCCCCCCGAATTGGTTTTGTGGCTTTCTGTGTTTCTGGATTGATCTTTTTTGCCTATTCAACATGGTTTTCAGTGTCATTCCCTTTTTTAAGAAAGTCATTAAAGTGCCGTTTCGACTCTCTGCAAGAACAACCTGCTGCCTAATGACATTTGTTAGTTAGTGAGATATGCAGCAACTTAAGGTTTAAATACATGACCTGGTGTGGGACAGGGTCTGCTCAAAGTTCTGGGTTAATATAACTTATTATATATAACTGGTTCTGTCAAGAAATTTAATTTCACTTTGATGTGACCACACACACTCAAGTGATTTCCACATTTCTTCATTAGGCTATGGGATAGCGTCAGATCTGAACGCACAGGGTTTCCATTAAAGTACAAAGATTAATAGCTGTACTGTGCTGCTGTCATGTAAATAAACTGCGACACAGGGAGTGCACGGAGTTCTGAAATGTACTTATGAAATCATCAGATTAATGATTGCCTTGCAGCACTGCTCTCTTCTCATGTTTGCAGCAATAATTTTACATTTTTCTGTTATATATATATATATATTTTTATAATCTTCATAGATTTTTGTCAGCCGTTCCTCTGATAATGTCTCTGATTGGGGTAGGCGTAACTCAATGGGTCAATTTTGTGTTGAAGAGGAGTCAAATGATGCATCAAATAACCTCCTGATGTGAGCCTGCGCAGAGCCTGCAGCAGGAAGCTGGGCAAACACAACAAGAAAGCTAAAAATAAAACATCAGCACTGAAAACACAGTGACTTTCAGACCGCACCTTAGTCATATTGCTGCTAGATTACATTATGATGGTTATATTTTCTACATGCACCATTGCTGTGTGTCCCCTCAGAACCACTGCTCATATGTGAAAATGCTTAACTAGCTCTTAAAGTGGAAGTAGGGATTGATTGGAGAAGCATCGTTTGAAGGTTTCAACGTCTTTTAGATGACATTACACTTTGTGGATACTTTTTCACCTGTGGAATACTCAGTACAAACTACTCCATTTTTGTCTCAGGAAAAATGTTGTGTACCATATTTTTTTATTGATCCTCTTCTGGTGATCACTTTTCGCTCACATTCAGTACTGTCGTTTTTTTGGTCAACACTGGCGAGAAAGCTGCTTTGCCTGAATAAACCGCTGCTTCTTGAACAGCTGTGTGGTGTTCAGTGTCCAGGTGAGGTCCTCACTGATGTGGACGCCCAGGTACCTGAAGCTGCTCATCCTCTCCACTTCAAGCTCCCGGATAAACAGCGGCTGGTGAGGCCTCTTCTTCTTCCTCATGTCCACTATCATCTCCTTCGTCTTGTCAGTGTTGAGGGTAAGGTTGTTGTCCTCACACCATGACAGCAGACTGGCCACCTCTCTCCTATAAGCCACTTCATCAGTGCAGGATAGAAAATAAGAATGTGTTGTGTGAATTAATGAGAGGTCAAACACACTGCAACTTAAGAAAACACCGGCAAACAGAAAAATGTGTGCGCAAAAGCCCACAAATCACAACAGAAGTAGAAAAAACAAAGCAGAAGTGATTTTGGGGGGATAGTAATGTGACGGCCCATCTGAGGAAGCAACAGACACCAAAACATGTGAAGGACTGGACTGTATTAGAAAAGAAATGCTGTGAGGGGAAAAAACAAAACAAGGTAACGTGTTTTTTAATCACACGGTTCATACATGTTCACGATTAGCCGTTTACCGTTAGCTCGTCACAAACACATTTTGACACTTTCTTTTTGTTACTTTGGAGAGTTTGACTTCGCGTACATTTGTTGTTTGATTTGAAGTTTACGCAGCAAGACCGCCTGATCTGGCTTACAAAAGACATTGAGGTTTGGGTCAAAATATTAGGGCTGCCACCTTATTTAAGCTCTGTTTTCTTGGTTGCCGTAGCGACAGTCTGGAGAACATAAGTGGTGCTTTCAAAAAAACAAGAACTTTAAAGTCATGCTTACTGCTCTTAAAAAAAGTGAAGAAAGTCCAATACCAAACCAAAAACTGTGTCAAAGATGAGCAGCCACACCTCTATTGCTCATTATTGTATTTATGATTTATTTGTTCTCGCTTCTTACGATTGTTAAAAAGTCAAGCATTTCTACTTAAATGCCTTCACTTTTACTCTCACTCTTCAAGTGCCTCAGAGGCACCTAACTATGCTAATATTGCAGTGGAACCAACACAAACAGTCCAAAAACCCAATACACCTCTAGATGGACTAGCACCCGAAGGTGCTACACTCCATCAACCTGAGAAATGGACTCTCCTGCTCGGGTATTGCCATTGTTCTTTTCCTCCACATCGCACTTATTGGATTCATTTTCTATATGGATGCTGTACATAACTGAATGCGATGGTGCAAAACCTCCAGCTTCCACTCAGACATGCACAACTCGCAGCACTCCAATTACTCACAAGCCAGCCAGCCAGGAAAAACACATGGAAGTTATGGTTCTATTAGGAAGAGGGTAAAAATAATCAAATCCCTAAATTAGCTAAAGTCAATTAGGACAACTCACCAATTAAGGACAAATCTGTTACTTGAGGGCACAGCTATAATGAGGTTGCGGGAGGAGCCATGCTGAGACTGTGTCCTTGCTTGTTTGTGTCACGCTTACCAAACACTGAGCTTTGACCATGTTTTTGATATGGAATTAGACTGCAAATTGAATTTTGCAGGGACCGAGCCCATGGCTGGCCACACGAGGAAGCAGGACACAGAGTGTGAGAGAAAGAGAGAGATTGTGTGCTTTGCGTGGCTATTTATGGATGCTGTGTCAGTCTGAATAGACTAGATGCAGAACCTTGTGCGTGTTGTGGTGCTGAGTGACTGATTTTTCATCTAACCCAATCCTGGCAAGTCCAAGTGTTTTTTGTGGGGTTTTTTTGCTTGTTGCTTTTGAAGGGCAGGAGTATTTATAGGTGGCTAATTTTAATTTGTGAAAGGAAAACTGAAAGTAAAACGTAACATGACTAAAACTGACAAATAGTCTAATTTAATCTTGAAAACAGGAGATTAAAATGAGACCCGTCACCTGGTCTTTGACACATTCTCACAGCCGCTGACCTTCACCGCGATGAAACTCGAACCTTAAAGCCGATTGACCTTTGACACGCACGGACCTCCACTCAGTCATGCCTCGCGGGCTCTGTTCTCGCTTCCTAATCTTCGTAAGGTGCAATGTAAAGCAACGTTTCCTGCACTGTCACTGCAATTCCTTCAGGGTGCTTTAAAATCACAATGAAAGTCTAGCGTGAACACACGGACAACATCTCCGGTGCAAACGGTCATCACGGAGAGAAGAGAAAAGGAGAGGTGGCGATTTTTCCCCCCCCTTTTCCTTATTTCACGACATCAAATGGGCCAGCACAAGTGGCAGGAAGCCACTGATCTTAGCAGCTATTGAGTGCTACAGCCTGAGCACATCAGAGACTATAAACCTTATAGAAGCAGGCGTGATGATGACAGCATGTAACAGCATCTCTTTTATGTGTTTGTTCTCCTCTCCCTCTACACAACACGACTTGTCAGTGAACTGCAGTGCGATCTGGGGGAGTCTGTGGGTTTTACTTGGAGGCCTGAATAAGACACCTCTGACACCTCCCTGGGCTGAGGTTATTCATATACTAAATCTGAACTCATGTGACCTCTGTGAGTGCCGAGTCACATAGCAGAGAAGTGGAGAGGAGCGAGGGGCAGAGCTGATGTTGACGCAGGATGACAGGCAGACAGGGCCCGCTCCATGAGCTGGCTCTGCTGCCCCAGGACAGCAGGCAAGTGGAGTGGAGGCAAGTAGCCAGCCAGCTTATCCTCTCACCTCCTTCCCATTCCCACTACTGGTATGAAGGAAATTAAGCCTCATCTCTATTTCCCTCATGTTTGCCTGCCTGAGCTGAAGACCTCATCCGTGTAGGCATTTGGAGATGTTGGGGAATAAGCTGAAGATCTGCTGCCTGAGGCGATGGAAGACCATGAGGTTTCAGCAGTGAGTTGCCATAGCCACTTAACCCTTTCTGTTCCCCTGCCAGCAGGGCAAAAAGCTCTTACCTAAGGTGATTACCACATGGAGCTCAGCACATGGCAGCCATTCATCACTCTCAGCAGCACCAAAGCCTTTGATTGCCCTGATTCGACTCTAATGGCATCTGCAAGAGGGACAGGGCTCATAAACTTATATATGCAAACAAAATTCATGGATTTAGGGTTGAGGGAAATACAATTTAAAATACGTTTTGCCCTTTGACCTCTAGAACCATAACAAGAGTCTCACATGGCAAGCCCAGGAGACCGACACTGTACTGACAGATGGCACGGTCGATTAATAATTTAGTCAAGGCGAATTTGCCCGCTAATTCTTGTTGCTCTTTAAAGGAGTGACGAGTTTCTGAAAAAAACAAACAAACATAAACCAAAAAAAAAGAACAAGAAAAAAAAAGAAGAAAAAGGGAACATGTATGTTTGAAGAAAGGTGGTAAATCTGTAAGCTTGTGGGAGAACACTACTTTCTAATCCTGAGGGGCAAAATGCTAAAAATAGGAAAACAAAGGCACTCGGAAAGCCCAAATCTCAAAAGCTCTCTTTGTAGCCCTTTCTTTCAGAAGAAAGGTGAGTGTCAGCGTGAAAGGAGGCAGGTACAGAAAGACAAAGCCAACTTAGACTCTGCCTGCTCCGCTGAAGACTCCAGAGATCTTAAAGGTCTTGTCAGTAGTATCTCGTATAGAAGTACAACCACCTTCTGGGTGGGTTCAGTCCTGATATAAGCAAAGGGACGCCACAGCTGATCTGCTTCTGGTTCCTGAAAAAAAGGGCTTAGCAAGCTTCATTCCCCCAGTCACACACACACACACACACACGCACACACACACTTACTTATTTTTAGACCTAAGCACTTTGTTTAACATTCGTACACACTGGCATGGATGCATTAGGGGCAACTCAGGGCTCAGTATCTTGCCTGAGGAAATTTCGACGTGTAGATTGTAGTAGCCGGCTAAATCACTGTCCTCCTGACTGGTAGACGACCCGCTCTACCCACCAATCGGTCTACATTTTCTTCTCTTATCTTGTCAACTGTTCTTCAGAAATACGTTTGAACAGCAGCTGCATTTCTGGCAGACATCACGCTTGTCAAATGTCTACAAGAACACACTGAACAAGCCGCAGACAAGAAACATTCAGTTAAAATCTATTTCATAAAATAGATGTGGGGCATTTTACTGTGATTATTTACTGCATTAGATAAAATACTGACACTATTTACTTAAAAAAACTTTTTTTTTATTACTATAAAGGCAAATAAAGAATAGTTTGGCAGTGTGGAAGGATTATTACTCAAATGCAGCTAACAACGCATACAAGAAAACACAGTGGCAGGCCAGGAGGAGGGAAACTGAGAACTAGGAAACAGATGAAAATATGGAGGACAAAACTAAAGGTATCAGAAAAACACCAAAAGGAAGTCATATCAGGTAATAGGAAATAAAGACTCACAACCGTTAAGAACAAGAATACAGAATACAAAGATACAAAGCTAGAGAAACTTAACCATCTACAAAAACTCAAAACCCTGGGACCCAGACCCACGGACAATGACAGTTTCTAAACTCAGGGTTTTAAAGTGTAACTTCACCCCGACCTCCACCAACTGCAAAATTTTGAAAAGGCTACAAAGGCTGTAGGGAGTGGGTGATGAGGGGACATGGAAATGTGAGGTAGAAGTTGCTCAGTGATCCTATGGCCACAAAAAATACAGCATATTCTCCTCTGACTCTGAGTTTCTTTTGAGATACGGGAACTTTCCCCTCCACGGTCTCCTTGAGCAAAGTTTGATGTGGTGGAGGATCATGGTGGTCACAAGCTGGACTTCTTCAAGCTGTTAGTATCAGCACTGGTTTCTCTCTCTTTGTGGACTTTCTTGCCATCTGCCACTCTGTCCAAATGCAGGCGTGGAGGGGGAAAATGCAGTACAAAGGGGTTTCTATTCTAAAAACAACAACAACAAAATCTAAACACAAAAAACCCCGCACAGATAAAGGGATTAGCAAAAATAAGACAATCAATTTTAATTCACTGAGAATGAGCTACTGTTCTCCTACCCATCCTAATTCAAGTACATCATTCTAGCTACGGTGGGTTGTTGTAGGACAAACCATTCTGGCTACTGTTCGTCAGTAGTGAGTGTAGGTTGTTAGTTTGCCGTTGTACGCATCTATTTACTCTAGAGGAGGCTTTCAAACTTTGTGAAAGGAGTCCATGACTCAGTGAAGCTGAAACTTCTCTGATGAACGTGATACCGAGGTGAGTTGTTATGTTAGTCCTGAATGTTTCTGTTGGTGAACGCTGCTGTTAGTGTCCATTAGCTGCTGTTAGCCCCCATTAGCTGCTGTTAGCCTCCATTAGCTGCTGTTAGCTGGTGTTAGCCAGCGATAGTGAAACTGTCTTTAAATTTTGGACTCAGACACTTATTCACTAAGTGTCTGAGTCCAAAATTCTGATATGATGAAAGAATGTAATGTATTTACTGGGGGCAAAGTGTGATTTTTAGAATACATGTTTAATGACCTGATGATAAGTAACTGTGACAATGTTGGAATATATAAGCACATTTATGCACACTGTTGTGTGTAAGCACCTTGACTTCAGTTCAGTAGTTGTCACACAGTATGTTGTCACTTCTTTGGTGTAGGAGACATGTTCCCAGATGATAAAACATAGGTGTAATCCTTCATATTATCGCTTGACTTCAAATACTAATTAAAGTTTGCCTCCATGCCACGCAAATACCTGCAAGTTCTCTTTTCTTTTGCCTTTGGCATATTATCTTTGTGGCCAGTTTCTAGACACACAGATAGATAGACAATTTGTTGATTTCCCAAAGGATCAAAATAAAATAAACAGGGAATAAAAAGCAAGTAAGGGGAATGGTAATGTTCATCTCGGCCACTGCATTAAAAAAAACACAAACCATTGTCTGCTCCTTTTCTTTTTACTGGATTAATTCTAAGCTTATGAGAATAAATCAGTTTGTTTAAAGACATAATTACACTATACACTAATACACTATAATAAATAAACTCAAAATCTGACATGCTACTTTTATTAACCATTTGTTTATCAAAGTTTCACACTATATAAATATACTTGTTGGTTTACTGGAGCGGGATGGTGCACTATTATAAAGATTAATGTAAATATTGTTAGGCTTCGCCCAGAAGCTTTTGTTCCATTTGCAGACCCCTTTAAATGTGTCATATTGAAAATGACACATTTGCAGACCCCTTTAAATGTGTCATTTTCAATCAGACCCCTGTGCCCTGGAAGAGACATACAAAGTGTAAACTGAGCACAAAATGGGGATATGAAAGCTGTTGGAAGATCTGTGTGAAACCTTGCAGTCAAGGTGTGAGTTTCCTTTTTTTAAGATCTTAACACTTTGACCTGCTTTGTTCATGAGATACTGTTCAACCACTCACACCACAGTATTTGCACATTTGACAGGGCTGATGACATCCTTGAACAGAGAAATGGCAGATGGCAGCAACCACTTTTAATGAACCGAAAGCAGCGACATTAAACTAAAATAGCCGATCTGGGTCCCATTTGGACCGCGACAGCCCAGGATTCAATTGTGTCAGTATTGTGGCTGGAATTGGTCAATAAGCAGTTGGGTACTTACAGATCTGAGTTGGTCTTGTGTCTGACGTGGACGATTTGTGGAAAAGTCGTATTTACGACCACAGCTTGCCAAAGAGGCAATGGTTATATACTAAAAACATGTTTATGGATCATGAGTTGCCAATCTCGCGTAAAACCAAAGAATACAAACTAGGCCATTTTTGGACTGCTTAGAGAGAGATATCTGGGCGTGACAGATGTATGACTGTGCCCTGAGCTCTGTAAGGAAGCATCATTAGCACTCTGACTGACATAACTGACAGCTGGCACTGAGAGGAGCGGGATGGAGGGTGAAATAGGGGGGAGGAGACAGAGGAGAATCTGTGCCAGCCATCACCCTCTGGCTGTTCTCCACCATTTTAATCACAGCAACAGTGCTCTCACTCGGCAACCCCTTGGAGACCCAGGTACCTTAGCCACACTTGACATTAACCACAAGGCGAATACACCCATTTTTTAATACAGACAAGACTTCTTGCCATCTTCCTCAATGTGTTCCTTTCTCTTTCACTACACCGACTGACTATGATAACAACCAGGGAAACACTCAGCAAGGAAATCTGTATTTTCAATCCCTCTCTTTTGCTTTCTTCTCTTTTTTTCTACTTCTTGCTGTTTTGTAGTGTAGTTTAAGATCTAATCCTCTGTTTATTTCCATTCATTCCCTGAGTGCAATGAGCTGAGGAAGCCTCTTTCAGAAAGTTACATCAGTGATGATAAGGCCTATTGCCGCCGACCGTTCATATTCGCTTGCCTTTGGCTTCTTGTCAAAACAAGTTGTGCTGAGTCTGACCCGAGCATATTTTTGGCAATGCCAGTGTCAATTCTGACAAAATGACCAGGATGAGACAGGACAAGGGTGCCGGTACTAAAAGAGTGAGCTTTTTCTTCAGGGGCTGTATGTTTGCATTCAAATGTGATGCCTGTTTCCCAGAGTGGGATTGAGTGCAGCAAAGGTCTGGGTAGTCCTATGGGAATGCAGCTCCAGACACTGATGAGAGGAAACAAGACTGAGAGGAAGACTGTGGGGGGAAAAAAAGCAATTGAACAAAATTGGAAACCAAGCATGGCAATAAGCTGTGCCCCTTAGCCATTTGCCAGATCATTAAAATCTTTTATAACAGCATTATCAGTTATCAAGAGAGTCAGTGCTATGTTTTAAAGTGAGACAATTCAGTACAACTGAGAAAATGTCAGGCATCTAAAACTACTATTCTTCTTCTATGTTGGAATTTTTCTGCTCTTCCTCCTGAGCTAGGCCCCAGTCATATCGCTGGTTAGCACCTATGGCAACCACCGGTTGCGAGAGTAAAACGTGTATTTTTCTGGCTAGTTGTGAGTTGTTGCTGGCAGTCACTGTGAATTCGCTTGTTAAAGTTCCTTTCATGCAAGCTTAGAGACTGGTCAGTGACCAGCTGATGACCACCCGTCACTAGTGACTAGTTGCAGGAGGTTGCTGGTAGTCGCCACCGTGAAACTGGTTGCAAAATGAAAATCTCCTTGCCCTCTGCTTTGGTTGCTAGCAGGTTGCATGGAAGATGCAGACTTGTCTGCAAGCACTCAAAAGCTACCTACCGAGTGGTCGTGAACACTGTGATTCAAACCATGAAAGGAGCACTTTCCACTTTAAAATACAAGCTGCACATTTTGAAACGTGTTGGTTGCAGCAGTAAGGCACAACCTGTATTTAAAAGGGGAACGTTCTCCAGGTCAGATCTAACTACAGCTGTGAGTAAAATCTTTTGGTTTTTGGTGCAGTACCCCTCTGTGTCACTGATTTCACCATCAGAATCCGCTAGCAAACCTTCACCAACCGATCAAGTAATACACATTTCTCTCTAGAGACCAGATGTTGCCAGGGGGTTATCGACGAAGCCTGTGTGACTCACTCCCAAGACACAAAACTGCATAATCTGTTAAGTGTGGTTCTTTGATTCCTCTCAGTGCTACATCTCATAACATGGACAGATGACCAATTTGATCATGTGACTTTCTTTGTTGAAGAAATCCAATGTGTCAAACGTTGTATCTTGCAGTCAGACCAAGATCAGATCCACAGCACCGTGTGGTACTTATGCTAAAATTGCAAAGATGTTTATTTTGGTGGCACTGGTCATTTTAATGGTGCTAGTGATAATAGCACCAAATATTCTACTTCCTGAGAGAAGGCCATAACAAGTCTTAGCTGCCACTGTAAAACACATTGCAGGCAGAGCTTGTGGATCTGGAGCTAAAAATACTTATAATGATGTCCCCTAAGAGTCTACAAACTTTCTAACCATTATAAACACAAAGTGTAATTCTCCATCCTTTCCACAGAGGCCACGATGAAAGAGTTAGATTGCATTGTACAGAGCAAATGAGCTGTTTTGGCATTTAGGTTTTATTTGCATAAAACAAAAATTTAAGTGACCCATGTAATTAATGCATTACATCCTGAACATGCTGTACGAGAAAGGCAAGATCTACAGCCATTTAAAACCTGTGTGGCTGAAGTTACACTGGAACTGACCCTGAGATCTGCTACGTTTTCTGAAAATGTGCTGTCACGTCAAAAATAATATGCAAAAAACAAAACAGAAAAAAGCTAATTAGCTTGGTTGTAGCAATACATTAAGATCTTTACAAGGTTTCAATACCAGCATGTACAACACAGAGCATATCTTTCAAACCAACACAGTTATTATTCCACAAGCCATGAGCTCACTGCCCTGCTATCAACCGATGAACAAAAAAGCACGGTGGAATAAAAGTCAACAACCTTCTATATCTACCCTTACATTGTGAATAACTAAATAACACAAAGAGGAATCTACACGAGGCAATAGGTCAAATAGGTTGATATAAAAGTGCCTCTCGAGAACATACCAATTTCATTCAATTCCATTTTTTTCAGTGTTAATGAAGAAACTGCTTTCATGTTGTTGGAAATGGAGAACCTGACCTGAATGAACCTGTAGCCTTGATTTCAGGAGGTAACTGAACATCTCAACAATACTCCTGCAGCATCCTCTCTGTTGCACATTCTTCACTCCTCATAAAGGTCAAGCTGGTGTCTATCAACATAACAAAGACAGAAAAGTCTGAATTCTGAAGCGTTACCAATCTAATTGTGTCGTGAAAGTTCTGAGATGGGAAAAGAGCAAAAGCTATGCTAAGTGTGGACAAGACAAAAACAACTGGACTCTGTTCCTAGTGGCTGACATCTGTTCACTCACACTAATTATGCCCACAGCCTGAGTTTAAACCGTAAAAAACAAAGCCAGGAATGCATGAAAACAAAGCATAAATAAAACGCTGCCTTGCCTGAGTCACACATGTTGGTCACACACCACTTGGAATTTGTTTGGGTTTTTTGTTGTTTTGGCGGATAAGCACCTTGTTGTGCTAGACGTCAGAGTGTAAGTAAGGTCGGGTCATGTCGGGATAACATAGTTAGCGCTTGGTGCCGTGCCAGAACCTTTTTTTAGAAGCCAACTTTGTGTTTTTATCATCTTGGAGAAGCAGACTGTGCTGAAGTGTGGTCTCCTCTCGTTTCAAAGCCTCTAGTTTACCGCTGAGCCCCTCTACAAACGCAGACGGAGTCCAAAAATAACCAATGCAACGCCTACAGCTTCATAAAGAGTCAGCAAGTACTGATTTCAGTAGATCTAAGTGTGTTTAAAGCATGTTTTTTTTTAGAAATCCAATCAGCAACATCGAGGGAGAAGCAAGAAACGATCACAAGTCAACTTAAGGAAGTGCCACCATTACTGCATGTGCACAGAAACGCAGTCAGCTCCAAATGACGTGACACATTCAAAGTTCTTCCACGTTAATCTAATCCAGTAATTTCAGATCACTGTGACAATGTGCTCAGCGAGAGTAGAGACGTAATTAGACAGCGGTGGAGCTGGAACATTGTGAGTGGAGATGGTTATCTGTGTGATGTTTGGCTTAAATGTTGTCATTGTGTGAGGAGAGGGGGAGGAAGATGACTGAAGAAAAGACAGATTAAGGACGTTAGCTAAGGAGTTTTATGTGTGGATACAGTTGGGAGGAGAGCTGTAAATATAGAAGACAAGTGGCCAGGGAAAGTGAAAGTGTAGTAGGTCAAGTGGAGAAAGCATTGGATGTATGCAAACTGCGTGAAGATGCTAACCTTTTCAGTTTGAAGTTGAATCATGCCTAAAACCTACAAAACACCAACAGGATAAATAAACCAGAACCAAATTTTTGTAAAATCTGACAGACTCCAGCCTCAACTTAAACTGTATCCCCATCACCTGCTGTAATTAGCTTTATGGAGCCAGAAGTGACCATTCACTGTAATATGAAATGGGATGTTAATTTGGGCTACTTTACAGACTTAAACAAAATGTGCTTAGAGAACAAAT
This sequence comes from Benitochromis conjunctus, assembly GCA_015052645.1. NCBI lineage: Eukaryota > Metazoa > Chordata > Actinopteri > Cichliformes > Cichlidae > Benitochromis > Benitochromis conjunctus. Next base: position 11,471 of record VOQK01025202.1, on the reverse strand, counting down.
TGAACAGGCATTTTTTTAAAGTGTCTTTAAAGTCTTACAGGCTCGTAGTACAACTGAATGTGGAACAAGACAAAACCACCCGTGTCGCAATGTCCCAATCATGCATAATTTTAAGCCTTAATTCAATTTAAATGAGTGAGGGGAGGACACTTACCATAGAAACCAAAACTGATTTTCTTTTACAAGAATGAAAATGGAAGTTAAGGGAGAACATTCTTTTGGAGTGAGTGGCCATTCACGGAACTGCAGTTTTAGGAAGTGGGAAACAGGAAGTGGGATATGTGAGGCGACCTAAAAAGTTCAAAAGAGAGAGGGAATTGATAAAGGGTGTCCGGTCTTTAAGTCTGAGGTCATTCGCCGTTTCCGGGTCCAAACTCCGCTTCAGGTCCCAAAGTCAAACGAACACTGCGGCATCACTGAGAGTTACAAACTGTCTAAATACTTTCATCTTTAATGAAATGATCAGTGTGGCTGCTCTACCAGGTGTAACGATTAAGTTTCTAAAGTTGGGCTATCTGGTATATAATGATGTGCTACGTGGTGGCTAGCTACACAGCTATGGTTAGCATGATATAAACACATTAGCACAGTGAAGCTGGAGGATGAACGCTAACTTTTTTCCACTCAATCGAAGTTAACGTGAGGGTTCCCGAATGTTAGATCAACTTTATTAATCCCTCGGGTGGGTTCCTTCAAGAAATTCAGTTTGCTGTAGCAGAACTCAACAGACGTTACATATTACAGAGTAAGAATATAAAATAAAGGGAAATGAGAGAATATGAACATAAATATAGCCTATATACACATATTCACATATTTATAAATACAGAATATATAGATAGTAATAAAAAGGAATAGCAACGAATATACTCATTGGTGGGATGGTAGACAGCCAGAAGTCTATTGCATATATATACACATATATAAATACAGAATTTATAGATAGGAAGAAAGGAATAGAATTGAATATATTCATTGGTTAGGGACAAATGCAATCACATGTCAGGTAAAAGATGCTGTAAACGGACCAAACTTTGGAGGACAGACTGACTCAAAATCCCTGAAATGTCTCCGTCAACGCATTTCGGGCAGTTTGTCCAAAGTTTGTCCATTCTGCATTCCAGACGGATTGAGTGTGTTAAAAATTGTAATCGCGTTAATCGTGATGACCGTATTAACGTGTTTAGTCGCGTTAACGCCGTATTAACGCGTTAACGTTGACATCACTAATCCATTCATAATATGAGGTTAGTCATTATGTAATGCTGCGTGGGCTGGGCTGTAGTTACATCGTAAGGCTTTAAAAACTGAGCTTTATAATGAACAGTGGTAATCAAAACCGAGAGAGGCCGACAGTGATCACTGACTGTTTTTAGGGGCTTGTTCAGATTAAATAGAACACAATACAAAGCATTCAAACAAAACATGTTAAAAACATGTTAATGCCTTAATAAATGCAGAGCAGTTTGGACCCAGAAGCAGGGTTCATACATCATCTCTTAAAGACCGGATAAAGATAACCCCCTTCTGCTTGACCAGAAACAGCAAACAAACTCAGGGCCCTACGTCATGTGAAAGCAGTGATTTAGGCAATATCAGGTGTTTACTTTCCAGCTTTCCTGTCCCCTCATAATCTGGACTAACAGTCGGTGCTTACACATTACTAAGTGACGACGTCCCAGCTCAGACACCTGCGGCTCATATCTGACTCATTTCTTTACTGGTTCTTTACTGTTCTTCCTGCTGGTGACGGGTGGCATGCGATGAGTAGGGTCCTAATGAAGAACCAATAACTTGGCATAGCTGTTGCAGATGTTAATAAAATACATATATGAATAGCCATTTTATCTTAATTGAAAGAGCTATATGTGGGGGGTACAAATGGAGGGGAAAGGAGCAGAGAGTCAGAGAAGGGAGGGGGTCGGGGTGACCAAGAGGAATAAAAGACAGAGCAGGGGAAATAGCTAATGATTAGAGAAAGGGAAAGAGGTGAACATTTGATGAGACTGTATTTCTATTAAACTGTCAGAAAAGTCTCTCTTTTTCTAGTTGTGTGTGTGTGTGCGTGCGTGCGTGCGTGTGCGAGCGCCCTTCACAGAGGCACAGTAATGTGGCTGACCCAAATGACTAGGAAAATATTGGGAGAGTGAAAGACGGAAGCCTCTGTTGAATACTGATGAAGCTCAGCACAAAGCTTCCTCCTGGCCTCATTAACCTGACGACGACGGCCTTTGTTTTCCTCTGCAATGCTCCAAACGCTCCCCACGCCCTGTCCGTAGGGGTTTCAGAAGTCACTCTGCGGATGGAGAGGCAGCCTTCGAGGAGCACGGGAGTGGCAGCACGAGTCGGAGCAGAATGGCGTTCTGTGGAGGGGAGAAAGGACAGGAGGCGCCCTTTTTTAGGTTTAGCAGTTTGTTTCTTCTTAGTGAAAATGCTTGACTCACACATACACAAAAACGGAGGCTTAGAAAGAGCGAAACAAGCAGTGAAGATGAAGTAAAAGATGTTGAATATGTGAAAAAAAGTCGCGTACGGAGGTTTTAAATGTGTTGAAAATTGCCAGATGGAAAAAGAGGAAAAGGACAAAATAAAATAAAGCAAAATAAATTAAAAAAACACACACGCGCGCACAGATTTGTTTCTCACCATATTTGCAACAACTAAAGCACAAGGAGGAAGGAGGTGGTGGCTGAGAGGGAGAGAGTGAGAAGTGAAGCGAAAGGATGAGAAGAAGGTAAAGCAAAAGTAGGACGAGAGGTTTGTGCTCTTTCATATGCCTTGGCACAGCATGTCGTTGTTTTGTTAGTCGCCGTGTGTGGCAGTGTGATGCCTCTGCGCGCGCACATGTGTGTGTGCGAGCGCGCGTTGGCACAGGAGATTTCAATTCCATCTTTAATGGAAACGGCAAATAGGGGAACAAATAAAATGTGAAAGAGAAGAGCAAATCCTCCCAACAGAGGCCAAGGCAGAATGGATGATGAGGCTGACATGAAGTAAACATTCAGCTGTTCGCAAAACAAGGTGGGGATGAAGACGAGGAAGGCGGGCAAAGGAAGATGCGGGGGGGGGGGGGGGGGGGGGGGGGGGGGGGGGGGGGGGGAGTGCCTTCCTATTACTACTAATATA
>VOQK01025199.1:4137-14692 GCA_015052645.1 Benitochromis conjunctus | reverse complement strand
TATATTTTTTTTTTTTCTTTCCCAAATTCACAATAGTAATTCTATTTTGTCACGTTTTAACTTGCCAAGTGGGAAATGTATTTTTATCTTTTAGTTTAATTTTTAAAAATACAGTTGAATTGCAGCTGTTTTTAGTTGTGGAAGCTTTGGTTCCAACATATTACCTATTTAGATAAGTATTACAATGTTTTACCTTTTGAAGTGGCATAATGCTTGCAGGTGTACAAAAATGGTACGCTTTTATATTGTCCACTAAATCCAGTTAATAAAGTTAATGTTATCATAATCTGATTGTGACTTTTTTTTATTGTAAAGTACTGGGTTTCTAAATGTGTAACAAATGAAAACAAATCTAATTGAAATAATTAGATTGAAATGAGTGAAATCATCAACCCCCATATTGGTTCATTAAGCAAGACTAGCAGTAATTACCTTGATTAACAAAGTAGTTGTTCAAACAACAAGATTTCATTGTGTTTTCCTAAAGTTTTTAACTTGTGTAGTATGAATTAAAACAAATTTCACTCTACATACTTAAATAAATCACTTGAAGTCAATGTAAGTATACTACGTTGATCCAACGTAATCTGATTACATTAAACCACCAAATGCCAAATGTGTTGGTTCGACATGGTCAAAAATGGGTTATTGTACTTGGTTAAATTACGTGGAAAATAGGTGCCATGATTAAATTGTGTTCATCCAACAACAGATTTTGTGTGAGTGTGCGAACATACGCCTGTGTAACATGTGTGGGTTATAGCTGGTGTTTATTATTTAAAGAGCAAGTGTCTGTGTAGAGCGGAGATTATAAGACCACAGTTTGTGTCACGCCAGCTTTGGTCTCACTTGTTGCTGACTTGTTCCTTCTCTTCCTGTAGAAAAATGATCGAGTTCAAATATGCGTTTGAAATATGCCTTATTGTTACCGTCACACTCATTGTAGCAGAAAATAATTGTTCTGATTATATAAACAAATAACGAATGCATTAATGTAAAGTCTTTCCTGTGTATTGATACTGATGGCTGCACGGGGAATTGCCGTTTAGTGTAAGAAGTCTACATATGTAAGAAACAGCTGATTGCCACATTGTTTGCTGTCTTGGTCGAACCTGATTTGCCAACCTGCTGAGACTGTTAACACATAAGCAGATTTATCGGATTTAAGCCGTTGCCTTCTGATTCGTCCACTTTGCACAGTTACTCCTTCAGTAGCGAGCTGGGAAGAACTGCGCATAGAATCCACATTGAGTTTGACAGTCGGTCAGATTTGAAGAAAGGGTTTCTAAGGGCTGGTAACGTGGTTACATCGAGCGGTGTGGCTTTGCGCACCGGTTTCAGTGCGGACACTGAGCACCGTGGATGCGCGTCCACGGAGAACAACTTAGACCCACTTCACCTGTAACCCTTCTGCTTTCCTTAACGGCTTATAGATGAAAACTACCCTGGAGGAAACTCTTCGTAGGACAAGGAGCCCGTCAGTCTGCGGCGCACGGCGCAAAACCGGCGACCATGTCGGACAACTTCACGGATTTTAACAACGACACCCTGCCGGCGGCCGCCGTCACACATTTAAACTTCTCGGCTCTCATTTTCGGGATTTTCTTGATTATTGTCATCACTTGTGGAAATGTGCTTGTGTGTATTAGCGTTTACTTGGAGAAAGCTTTAAAAACAACTACAAACTACTTTATAGTGAGTCTGGCGTTTGCAGACTTGCTGCTGGCGGTGCTGGTTCTCCCTCTCTTCGTTTACGCAGAGGTAAGAACCGTGGGCGATTACCCAACAGGCTTATCAGGTCAGCATTTAGTACAGTGTGTGTGCAGATGAGTCTGATTGTAACTCGAAGAAAGCTTCAGACAGAAGATAAGCAGATATCGCCACATCTCCTGTATCCTGCAGTTCAGATGCAACATCAACCAAGAGGAAATGAAAAAAAGATATAAAGACTGGCTTCAAGTCTTCAAATCCAGCTATGAAGGCGCTCATAAGAACTTTAAAGGCCTGTAAACTATTAAGATAGGAATAAATAGACATAACCAAGACGTACAAACCACTGTGTAGACATGCAAACACAGCAAAACTGAGAAAAAAAAAAACCCACATGCCTGCTACAAGAAAAAGTAAAATGCAAACTTTAGACTCCAAACAGGTCTGAAATACCTATAAAGAAAAGACCATGAAAATACAGAAAATAACTACAAATATATGCACACAGATGCAAAATAACAAAGATACAAACAGACATACAAAACAACTACAGAGTGACAACATCATCACATATATTGGTAAAATGATTACCAAAAGAAAACAACTGCAAAAAGATGCAAAATGTGACCCTTCAGTTTGTAATAATGTGTCAATGACAGAGCCCTAAAGTACTAGTGGAGAGAAAGCAAAAGAAGAGAGTGTAATCTTGCCTTCATTAAAGTATCAGGAGCCACCTGCTGCATGCCTGTCTGTCTAAATATAACAGAGATGCCCTGCTGAGGCTTCCCCTTAAATCCTCCTTAACTGGCTGCAGTTGAGATCTTGTTATCTGTGCCAGTGGTCACAACCAGTTAATCTTCACACCAGTGGTTTGTCCACATGCAGTCACTAGATTAGAAAGTCTGTCTGAAAGTTAACACCTACTGTGCTCACCTGAAGACATCGGGGGAATAGGGACAGAGTACTGTTTTCATGCAGGAATGTTTGTGACCCGCTCTGGCACTGAGACAAGAGGATTAGGAATATTTGCAGTGAGTTTCTGGGCATTTGTTGACTCAAGGTTTGTGTGTTTTTGTGTTTATGTTGTGTTTCTTTATGTGTGTGCAGTTTCAGGGTGGAGTTTGGTCCTTGAACATGCTGATGTGTGATGGCCTGATGACCATGGATGTGATGCTGTGCACCGCATCAATATTTAACCTCTGTGCCATCAGTGTGGACAGGTATAAATCTTTACGTTGCTCCTACTTCCTTGCTTTTACTTTCAAAGGCATTAGAGGAAGATTAGTGTGAAAGTTGAAAACTGAAAAAAAAAATGCACCCAAATGTTGCACAAGACGGCATTAATCCCCCCACTGTTCTGGACAGAAATACTTGCAACAAAGAAGAAAAAAGGTAGCATTGAAAAGGGAATTTCATCATATTTTTATTTCATTCAGATAACAATGTAATGCAGATGTGCTCCTCACAATTTGTTTCCAATAAAAAAATAAAGTTCCAAACATCATACTAAAATTCAAGTTAAAAAAACAAGTATTGCTCATGCCAAACTAATGTTTGGTGCACTTTCTGTATCACCACATTCACACTAGACTGAAAATTCTCTATTTTTAAGGATAATGTCAGGTTATTTCAGTCTGGTGAATTACCCATTAATATGGCTGTTGTAGCTTTATGGGTCATGCTAACTTTGAAGTCGCACATCTGGTGATTTGGAAGAGAACTCATCATTCATGAGAAAGTATGAAAAGGTACGAGGTCATGGCAGCTTTTCAGAAAGCCTGATTTACTATAAATCATCACAGCTTTACTATTTAAGTCTGAATCAAATGGCAGAAAATATAGCTGCTTAGAACGAATATATCAACAGCTGAATTATATCGTTTACCAAGCTGATTCACAGGAAGTGTTGAGCCATGGCAGGTTGAATTAAATCAAAATGGTCTTTTGATAGGTTAGGTTAATTGGTAACTCTAAATTGCCCATAGGTGTGAATGTGAGTGTGAATGGTTGTCTATGTGTTATCCTGGTGACCTGTCCAGGGTGTACCCTGCCTCTCGCCCTAAGACTGCTGGGAGAGGCTCCAGCGCCCCCGAACAAGGATCACAGAGGATCCTTGTTAGGGTGGATGGATGGACTGTAATGAGGAAGCTGCTGTGTATACTAAGTACAGATGAAAACAAAATGATTATCCTCCTTATGAAATTCAAAAGTTTTAGTAAAAAATGTCCTAAGTGCTTTTTTAACAAAACAAGGAAACGCTATATTTTAAATATGCATTTCGAAACATAGTAGTTTTCTTTAGAAAGCATACATTATTTCTTTTTGCATACAATTATACATTCATTAAGAAAACAAAACAAAAATACCATGATCAGTATTATTAACTCAGTGAAAAATGTTATTTTACCGAACCATAACACGAGCCACTAATGTGCAAATATACAAAATAATTCAGTTTAGACCTGAGAAAAAGACTTCATGCTCACAAAGCAGGAGAGGGGTATGCACAGTTATCACAGTCTTTCCAAGTCTCAAGAACTGGAGTGAAAAGAATCATCAACAGATTTAAAGAGAGCCACACAGTACAGAACGAGCCTGACAGAGGTTTCTGCTGACAGAGCAGAAGATTTCAAAGACTCTGGAAAGAAAACTGGCGAGAGCCGTGTCTAAAAACTCCAGAACAACTGCCCACAGAGAAAGAGTATTCATACTGGAAGTGCGTCCTTCAAACAGATGCGATGAAACTAGCATCTAGCATCTCACTGGCCACAGAGATGCTGCTTATATTTGGAGAAAAAGATGAGAAGTATACAACCCAAAGAACACTGTCCCATTAAGAAACATGGTGGTGGGAGTATTGTGCTGTGGGGATGCTTCAACACATCTGGAACTGGGAATCTCATCAAGGCGGAAGGAATGATGAAGAAAGAAGGATACATGAAGATTATGAAGAAAACCTCAAGCAATCAGCTGCAAAACTGGGCCTGTGTCGTTACTTTGTCTTCCAACAATAACAACCCAAAACATGCACCACTCATAGTGAAGAACTACGAACAGAAGACCAAAATGAATGTTACTGACTGGCCTGCACGAAGCCCTGATTTAAATCCCACTGAAAATCTGTGGGGCAAACTGAAGACAAAGATCCATGCCAGAAGACCGACGAATCTGCAGAAGCTTGAGAAAGTCACCAAAGAAGAACGGGCCGGGATTGTTCAGGAGACGTATGTGAGACATGTTGAAAACTACAGCAAATAACTGCAGCCAATCATCTGATAGTTTTTGTGCAGTAATTTTGTTTCTGTGTACAAAGTAAAATAATGTCAGCATCCAAAAAAAAAAAGCTTGGAAAAGCAGTGTGAAAAATTCCTTACTCTGTTTAACATCGCTTGGGAAATATTTTCATAGAGGTGCTAAAAATTCTGTCCCTGTGTTTGTGTTGACCTTGATACTATTTGCCTAAGTGTCGTTAGACAGTCATCAGAAGCCTTTTAATAGTTTTTGTTCACTTTACAAATGACTGCAGTGTGAGACTGTCAAAGCTCCCATGTCTATCTTTTTATTTAAAACCTCCAAAAACCTGCTACTCACCCAGCGTGATCAAGGTAAAAAATATAAATTGACAGTAACTATGACTGAATTTGTCTCTGGACTAGCAATTTGGCTTTTTTCAATGACATGAGGACAGAAGTACTTTTGTAACTCAGAAGTTAAACAAAGCTAAATTTGTCCTAGGACAAAAGTTTAAGATTGTTTTACCTCTTTTACCAAAAGACTATTTTTCAGGATTTAATGATAGCTTTGCTAAAAAATGATTGGATAATCAAATTTGGACTGCACATAGACTACAAATGGAAACCAAAATGCTTCCAAGCCCATGTTTCTTTATAGAGATCATGATGTTAAACATATTAACCCTTCTTTCTTTCTGCAGGTTTATTGCAGTGTCCATACCTCTAAACTACAACCGCAAACACGTGGACCATCGCCAGCTCATCCTGCTGTCCGCCACCTGGCTGCTGGCCTTAGCAGTAGCCTCGCCTGTCATATTTGGCATCAACAATGTACCTAATCGTGATCCCACGGAATGTAAATTGGAGGACAACAACTATGTGGTCTATTCCTCAGTCTGCTCCTTCTTCATTCCTTGCCCCATCATGGTCCTGCTCTACTTTGGGGTTTTCCGCGGGCTGCGTCGCTGGGAGGAGACCCGTAAGGCCAAACTACGAAGCAGCATCGAGGCCTGCAGGAAGCTGCAGCACGCTGCCATCACCACGACCCTCGCCCCAGTGCCAGGCACCATCCCTGGACCTCTGCCCATGCCTCTGCCCAGGATTATCGAGAGAGATCTAGCCCAGTCTCGCATGGATGATTCTGGCGACTACATACAACAGGAGATTCCTTATCCACGACAGTACAGAGAGAACTCTGTGCCTACACTGACCTTCAGCCAGCAGCAAATGAAGAAGAGAGCCAAGCTCAACAGCAGGGAGAGGAAAGCTATGAGGGTCCTGCCTGTCGTAGTAGGTGAGTGCCTTTATTCATGAGCCAGCAGCACCCGAGGACCATTAGTGTTATCAAGCTTTCAATCAATACAACTCTGGATGTATAGTTGACAGAAGCGGCTAATAGGAGTGCTGCTGTGATAACCTGCACTGTAGGATTTGATTTGTAGCTCAGGACTTGAGGTAAGTTCCTGTTACTTCTTGCAGACTTTTTGCTGTTGCTTGGTTTACGTTCATTCATCCGTTGAATCATTCACATCAGTGATTAGAGTCAGCGGGAGGTTTGCGTTTTGATCGCTTCGTTAGATGTCACTAAAAAGGGAGACGAATCAGTGTTTCCTGAGCTTGTGGTGTCACTCTCATCATTGGTCAGCTGGCATCAGATACATATTGGCAGAAAGCAGCTTGTCACAGTTCTTGGAATTCTCTTATGGTGCCTCTGTCCAAGCACACATCAGCCATGCTGCAACCTCGGAGCCTGCAAATGAAGCTGACGTAATTCTGGTGTAAGCTGGAAAGCCACAATGATGAATTAAATCAAGTTAAAAACTGATTTAGGACACTTTCTCACAGGAAGTATGACATTTAATACAATTGTAACAGTGAATTAGGTTTTATAATCTTTCTAATCTGGTATAAATAATGTTGGCTGAATGTTGCTTTTGAAAACTGTCCATCAAATGAATGCCCGTTCAGGGCTTGCTTTATATTTTTATGTATATCTTCCAACAACAGGGATCTTTTCCAGTTATGTGGCTGAACTTCCATAGTTACTCCATTACAGCTAGTTGAAAAAAGCTAATGAAACACAGAGAACTGCTATTTTTTCTCATTTCTCATTTTGGTTACACAAACAAGCTTGTATTGTGCAATTCTGTCACAGATTATAAATCCGTGACACAACTGCATAGCAGAATCAAGACTTACAGGCAAACAATCTAAATGTCCAAGCGTGGCTGAACTAAGCAGAGAGTACAGAGTGTGGAGAACTAATCCGAGCAGCACTGAATCCGTCTGGAGCTGCAGACTGGGGTGGAGCAGTGTGAATGCTGGAAGAGAGTGAGGCTGATGGCAGACGTGGACAAGATGATACATTTTAATTGTTCTACAATAATTTATTAAAATGTGTTTCTTATCTTGTTGTAGCCAGCTTGAGGCTTTTTTTTTTTAATACAGGCACAGACTGCTTCAGTCTTTCATAGTGAGGGCTCCATTTTTTTTATATATTTTATATTTTAGCATAACTAATAACACATTTTTTCAATAATCCTCTTCTTTTAGAAAAATTCAGTGACAGTTGTACCCTCTGTTTATTAGTAGGTTCTACCTTTATGATCTGTAATGAAATTATATAAGTAATTATAAGTTATTTTTAAAATGAATAAAACCTTTAGAGATAAACTTAAATACTTATTTTATTAAATCTAACTCATAGATGGTTAAAAATGAACACGTTTTCAAGATACGCTTATTCACCGTTACGTCTGTTGTTGAAGAATGGGGTCAAAATCTTCCCTGTGGTAACAAAAATGGTACTGAGTATTTTTACTGGGTATCTGTATTGAGTTTGAATTATTAGTATTGTGACAGCCCTACTCTACAGCTCAACTTAATTGTGTTGAGTTAAAGACTTGCCTGTCACTGTTCTGTTTAAATTATCCAAATGACCTAGCTAGATCATCATATTTCACCAAACCTTTAGAACCTTGTTATGACAACATTTTTCATCTAAATTTACACAATTTACGCTACCTTGCTTTTGTTTGTATTTTTGTGAAACGAGAAATAAAGGCCCATTTTTTGTTAATATTCAGTTCCTTCACCATAGTCTGCATTTGGGTCCTCACACTCTCCACTCCACAACAGTTGTGCAGAAGTCAGGCTGGTACACAGCTGACAGCCTTGTTTGAATCCTGTTCGAATTCATAATATGGCAGTCCATCATTACTTTAAGAACTGAAGGTCAGTCAGGTGTCCCCAAGTGCAGCTGCAAAAACCATCAAGCACTGGCTCACATGAGGACGCCCCAGGAAAGGAAGTCCAAGAGTCACCTCTGCTGCTGAGGATAAATTCATCCGAGTCACCAGCCTCAAAAATAACAAGTTAACAGCAGCTCAGATTAGAGCCCAGATAAATGCCACACAGAGCTCCAGTAGCAGACACATCTCTACATCAGCTGTTCAGCTGTGTGAATCTGTGTGAATCAGGCCTTTATGGTCAAATAGCTGCTGAGAAACCAGGACTAAGGAAAAGCAACAAGCAGAAGAGATTTGTTTGAGCCCAGAAACACAAAAGCACCACAAGTGCTTTGGTCTGATTAGTTGTAATTTAAGATGGTCTCTACATGCATGGTTCCCACCGTGAAGCATGGATGAGGAGGTGCTTTGCTGGTGACACTTCTGGGGATTTATTCAAAATGAGAGGCATGCTGAACCAGCATGACTACCACGCCATCCTGCAGTGACATGCCATTCCATCATTTATTTACCAACAGGACAATGACCCCAAACACACCTCCAGGCTGTGTGAGGGCTATTTGACCAAGAAGGAGAGTGATGGAGTGCTGTGCCAGAGTGCCTGGCCTCCACAGTCACCTGACCTAAACCCAGTGGAGATGGTTTAGGATGAGATGGAGCGCAGAGTGAAGGCAAAAGGGCCAACAAGTGCTCAGCATCTCTGGGAAGACTGTTGGAAAACCATTTCAGGTGACGACCTCATGAAGCTCAGAGAGAGAATGCCAAGAGTGTGAAAAGCAGTAATCAAAGCAAAGGGTGGCTGTTTTAAAGAATCTAAAATGTAAATCATTTTTTGAGTTATTTCACACACATTTGTTTACTACATAATTATAGTGTGTTCATTCATAGTTCTGATGCCTTCACTGAGAATCTGCAATGTAAATAGTCATGACAATGGAGGAAAACCATTAAATGAGGTTTTGACTTTTGATGGTAGGATATGTGATGTAAATAACATCTGTTTAAACTTGATAATAAAAAAATGGGGGAGCAAATTTTTCTTGCAACAATATTAAAAATAGAAGAATTCAGTTATACTGCACAGCTCACTGAGATAAAATGAAGAAGTTATGGTTAAAGTGGTGTTTGAAAAAAACCCTGACATATTTATCTTGCCAGCTTCCCGTGAGATTGCCATCATCACTCGTGGACTAGAGTCCTTCTCTTCAGTTTCCTGCATTCGTTTCAGACCCTACCAGAATGGTGATCATGAGTGGCTGAGCATCGAGTCCAGAAATGGGTAAAGAGTTTTCTCTTCTAATTTTAAAGTATCACAATTCCTCCTTTCATTCGTTTATAATGAAAGAAAACCCAGAAAACACAAAGGAAGTGATAACAAATGTTTTAGGGACCACTAATATTTTAAGTAGCCAATGAGTGACTATTGGCCAGTTGAAACAATAAAGATTCAACATAATCCATCATATGTTCAAATACATTATCATTGTTATAAAGCAACACTTGTCTTACATGTGCAAAAACCTTCCGCGATTTCTAAATATTGCTGGATTTTTCTGTTTAACAGCTGCTACTCCTATGTGGGTCGCCAGGGTGGTGGTCAAACTGTGTCTCTAAGTCGTCAGGGCTGTCTTTACCACAGCACTGTCCAGCATGAACTGCTCCATGCCCTAGGCTTCAATCACGAACAGACCCGTTCTGACAGGGACGACTACATCAGGGTGTACTGGGAGAATATCCTTGATGGTCAGTCACCATCACCATTTCCTGTCCTAATTTGGATTTTGTGTAAAAGTATTTTGAAGGGCAAAGCAGTTCTAGAGAAAGAAATGGTCTAATTGAGGTTGAGAGAGATTTTTTTTCCTTTTATTGCACCGAGCTAAAGTTCAGTAAATAAAATTAAAAAACACTTAGAAATGAGGAAAAGCTAAAGACTCAGAAAAAAATCAGATGATAGCGTAACAAAGATTAATACAGCATTGGAATAAAACTGTCTATGAATGAGTGTGTAAATGGGCTAATGAGGCTCATAGTAAAAGGCACTATGAGCGTTCAGTTAGAGCAGACAACTGCTATATCGGTACTGATCCATTTAGAGCATTTTCATTATTTCCAGAGCGGTCGCGGCTCTTTGAACCATGTTTTATTGCTTTAAATGTTTAGTTGTATTTAATTGTTAGTTTAGTTCATTTGTCCTAAATAGGACAAAGTTCAATGAATGCTTTATTAAAATGATTATACATAATAAAAATGTGCGTTTGTTAGATATTTTAGTTCACACACCTCATGCACACATATCTCCTCATTCTCACAGGCATGCAGTACAATTTCAATAAGATTGATACTCTAAACCAGGGAACTCCGTAT
>VOQK01025180.1:4368-14593 GCA_015052645.1 Benitochromis conjunctus | reverse complement strand
TAACGTCAGTTTCAAGTAATTGTCGTACTTTTTTGTTTTTTCGTTTTTGTTTAGTTTAGTTTAGTTTAGTTTTTTACATATTGACATTCTCCATTGAAGTCCTGTTCGGAAATTAGACAAGGTGTTTTACGAATTCTATCCAATCAGCTGGCAGAGGTAGTGATAGACAGAGCACTGAGTAAGCCATTCAGCGGTTCTGGTGATAGAGCAGTCTGACAGCCAATCAAGGGCACTAGTCTAAATTGTTGGGCGGGGTTTATGCATTGTAGCGGAAGAGAAGGCGGCGGTCCTTCCTTTCCTAGCCAACTTGGCTGAAGTCTACCCAGGACTACACCAACGGACTTTATTAAAGTTTCTGCCGCGGTGCCCCCCAGGTCCTGACATGGCCCCCAGCACTCAGCTGAAGGAGGCGATAGCCGATGTGCAGGATGGCATCCGTGCCATTCTGCTTGGACCTCCTGGAGCCGGGAAGGGGACGCAGGTGAGAGCAGAGATATCCAGACGAGCTAATGAGCTAGCGTTAGCGGTTAGCGGCTAGCCTGAAATATCAGTAGTGTATTTTAGTCGCATGGTCGGTGCTAATGCTAGCCTGTCAGGTTTTAGAGCCAGCTGTCATTAGATAATGTGTCGATCTCTTTATCGCTAGGTATATGTTCTAATCCACTATGTAATAATAAAGTTTACTCTCATAACGACCTCATTAATGTCTGAGTTCCTGAGAAATTTGAATGCAATAGCTGCTTTTTGCTTCACAATGAAGTGCATACTGAAACCTCTACCAGCCAAATTTGTTACAGCAATTTTAATGTATTTGTCTATTTCTTTTTTCTTTTTTCTTTTGGTGGCATGTCGAGATCAACGTTTAATACTGGACTCCTTCCTGAAGCAGTTTTTACATTTGTTGTGACATATTGAGTTTATAATGCTGTTCACAGGCTACAGAAGCATAAAATAGTTGCACAACTCTGCAGTATCTGTGGTTTATTTTAAATAACGTTGTTGTTTTTGACAGGTGAATTGTTCACAATAATACTGCAAACAGTTCTTGATGCTTACATGTGAATATTTGCTTCTTACTGTATTTATTGTTGTAAAATTGTGTTGAAAAATTTTTTTTGTTTCATACTCCTTAACTAAATGATCAATAAAAACATTTACCAGGTAAAACTGTGATAAACAACCTTGTAACCTACCCTTTTGTATAACTGTAAACTGTATCATTCAGAACAGCGCTCCATTTCTCATTCCTTCAGATTTTATTAAGTAATCCTTGAATATAATTACATCAGTTGTAAATTAAAAAAGCATCAGTCAGCATTCAGTACCTGGGCAACTTCCCAGGGAGCCTGTAACCAGAGCTGCAGCAGTAATACATAAATGCTAGAGAGTGGAGAAAACTAAGATGGAAAGTAGTCTGGAGAAGACCAGTTGCATATCAGTGGGTTTCCTTAGAATAATATTGTACACAACTAAATTTTCTTCATCATTTCAATGACATGCAAGGCTCCAGTGTCACAGTTACATAACTTTCTGTTGCTGCTGTGTAGAGGGCTGAAACCCAGATGTCTGTGTCAGTGTGACCTTCATCTGTGTGTCCTGCAGTTCACTGTGCAGTCCTCTCTGATCAGGCACATGGACGTGTCTGATAGCACAGACACGTGCTGTCAGAATAGATCCATGTGTTTGCTCTCTGGTTTGTTTAGTGTTGTAATTTGTTCTGAGTGCTTTGTTTTCCCCAAAGCACTCTGTTGCAAACCCTGTTTTAGTATCACCGGAGCGATCAAGTGTTGTAAATAAAGCTTCAGTGTCAATTTTATTTATTGCTGGCATCCATGCAGCACTTGCTGTACTGCAGTTGAGGCCTTGTCTATATTAAATAAGCACACATTTGTTGGTTGAGGAACTTTACTCTGTTATGATTGTAATGAGCTTATATAAAATATAACCTTTGACTTCATTAGTTTTAACATATAAAGAGAATGTCTTTCTAATCTTTAATTCACAAATGAGCTGTGAAAGTGAAAGTTTATCTAGAAGTTTGGCAGCTACACAGATCAGTCTGTGGTGCTGAAAACCTTCTTTTCTGAGCCATTCACAAACCGTTATCATGGTTTTATTAGTCAGTGGTGCAGGAAGGTTTTGTTTATCAGTGGTTAAATCAACAGCCAAATATTTCCTTCAGTTGGTGGTTGATAGCGATGAATAATGGTTTAATATTAAAAAATACTACTTCTCCCCTGCAGGCCCCTCTGCTAGCAGAGAAGTACTGCGTTTGCCATCTGGCGACTGGAGACATGCTGAGGGCCATGGTGGCCTCAGGCTCTGATCTCGGCAAGAGGCTAAAGGAGACGATGGATTCTGGCAAACTGGTAACGGCCCTGCTCTTCTATTCACGATCACTCTATATACTTTTCTTTCTGTCCTTTTGTCTCATTTGTATTAAAATTACTTTCTTACCTTCATGTTAAAGCTCATCCATGTATGGGAAAAAGAGATGAGCTGTGTGAAACTGATTCCTTTATTTTTATGTTTTCCTGTAATCCTGTTCTGATGTGCTTGTCACATTGTATGCTAACATTTTATCAGTCCTTCATGCACATTCAAATCACACATTTCTGCAGTGATGGTTCCGATAAAGTTTATTAAAACCACATGACTGTATCAATAATAATGCCAAAACAAAACTAAGAGAGGCATGAAGAGAAACAGAAAGCTTGGAGGTGTGTAAGATGTGGACAGGCGGGTGTGTGTTCAACTTCAGTTTTTTATATTCTAGCATGTCAGCTATCAAGACTACACACCAATCCATGATCTGAACGTAGCATTCAGATCTAAAACAAGTTCACTGAACTTTATAATGACTATTTTGAATCTGACACTGGATCAACTTCACGTGCCGCCACATGAGGAAAATTTCTTAATTCATGAGAAATCTCACTGACGTACTTAAATGTCCAAAAGGCAGAACGTTGGCGGTGGTTCAGACATTGACTCAAGCATCATGATGCCAGTAAAACTGCCCAGGTCTGGTAGAACCTGAGCATAATACAGGCTAAAATCATGTATAGATTTTAGAATGGGCATCCTCTGCTGACCTGACTTGTGTGAGGAACTGTTTACATATGAGAGGCACGAATTTATACAGAGCAATGACCCCCAAGATTATTTTGTTTTGTTTTGAATGGAGGAATGGTGTTGGGATGAGAAGCTTGTCGATTTTTAAAGCCATTTTATTCTTTATCATAATAAATTGTTTTTAGTGCTATAAAGGAGTTTGTTATTATCCTGCATTAGGTGTAAAAAATCTGGAAATGTCTATGCTTGTGATTCTGTGGCCTCTTAAGTCTCGTTTATGTCAAAACAGTAACATTCGTCTTTTTTCTCTTGTGTAACATTTCTAGGCAGTCTGTGTGTTTTCTTCTATATTTGTGGTTATGTCCAGGGCTGTATGGTATGTTTGTGCAGCTGCTGCAGAACGCTTTGTCCCTTTCCATTTCATCTCCCAGCATGTAACCGGGTTCCTGGTGTAATTTGCTCAGAGCTTTTCCCGGTT
Organism: Benitochromis conjunctus; assembly: GCA_015052645.1. NCBI lineage: Eukaryota > Metazoa > Chordata > Actinopteri > Cichliformes > Cichlidae > Benitochromis > Benitochromis conjunctus. The sequence goes on along the minus strand of VOQK01025180.1, from coordinate 11,040 downwards.
GTGATTTTCTGCCATCTGTGTTTGACTCTCACTGTTTGGTGCTGTTTGCTCATATTTCCTGTTGTTGTATAAAAAGATTTTGTATTGACATGAAATAAATTTACAGTGTATGGATACTGATTTCTTCAGCATCCATATCTTTAGCTGATGCCAGAATTTTGTTGCAGGATAAATAGTGGAGTTTTTGCATCCTTGCAGGTCGGTGATGAGATGGTCGTGGAGCTCATAGAGAAGAACCTTGAGTCGCCGGCCTGCAGGAACGGATTCCTGTTGGATGGATTTCCCCGAACGGTCAAACAAGCAGAGATGGTGAGGACTTAGTTTATTTGTGTTTTGATGCGTTTTTAGTGTTGATTTAATTCTTTATTCACAAAGACTTGCAGTTTTTTGTACTTTAAATAAAGTTTGGCTTATGAAGAAATTAGACAAACTAGGTTTAATGTTAATTATGAGAAGTGAGTGTGCTGGTAGGTTTTTTTTTTACACTCTGACTAACTTTTCCCCAAATTTTTCACCTTTTTTTGTGTGTCAGGAGTTCACGTCTACATTTCATTTTCTTTTTTTGTTTCCACTTTCCTAACAAATAACACACACAAACTGCAAAACTTTCTCAATGATATTAAAACTAGAACTCAGAATAACCAGGCTAAAATTAATGGATGCAAATAGTGTAGTTTTAGGTGACATAAATGTGTTTAAAATGATTTTCTGACGATTGTCCTGATCTAGATTTTACCAAAAACAAGCATCTATTTTTTTTCTTTTTCTTTTTTTTTGACAATGAAAATTTCTCCAGTCAAACTTCACAGAAGGGGAAAAAACCAAAGCTCTTATTAAAGTGTAATAAAATAAACCAAAATACAGTAGTGTTAAATAAAGGGTTGTCGTGAATGTCATAGTTTGTACTTGACTGCAGATTTTAGTTTGACTTCCTCTGTTTGTCTCTTCAAGCTTGACAACTTGTTGGACAAGAGAGACGAGAAGCTGGACTCTGTGATCGAGTTCTCCGTCGACGATTCTCTGCTGGTGCGCAGGATCTGCGGCAGGTGGGAGCCAGTATGACAGAAAAGCATTTATTCAAGACCAGAGAAAGAGTGCGGTTTATTTCTCAGGCGGGTAGCAAGTGGACAATAAGGGCAAGTTGGTGCTTCTCCTCATTCTGTCAGCGTGTTAAACTCACTCAGGTAGAGTAGATTGATTCATGCGGACAGGAGGGTCTGGGACAGTGAGATAATGTTAAGGAGAAATGGAGCGCGAAATCACACGATTAGCAGAAAGTGGCCTGAAGGCAGCTGAGCATCCTGCAGCGAGAAGGTTTGCAGATTAAATTCTTGGAGAAGTCGACGTGTCCGTCCCTGATGGGACATGCTGAATACCAAAGCTGCTCAGTGCCTGGCTGATACTCTAAGGATCTTGGAAAGAATGCATGTGTTGGTATAATGCTGATAATGGCCTATGCCTTTTTTCACACTTTGGCCCATGTGATGAGGCACATGATCAATAGTGAGTCAGTAACCAGGGCTTAAATACTTTGTATTCTCCACCATTTGGTTTTAGAACTGAAGAAGCTTCTCGAATGAGAGGTGAAACGTCCAAGAAGTCCAGTTTTCTTTCCAAGCTCTTCAGACTACTATGAACTGGTTCCAGATTTTAACTCTAAAAGGACACATGCACAGAAAAAACATTATATTCTAATATCTGAATCAACTTTGACCTAATTCATGGCACTCAAGCAGCCACAATAAAGATTTTCACTGTAAGCACAGCTACTATTTAGCAGGTGATGAGCCCACAGAGTAGTCTCTGATTTTGTTGCTCCCCTAACCGCTAATAAGCCCCGTGTATGGACAGAAAACAAAGTTGGCATCTAGCTGATGAACACACAGCATTTTGCAGCTGAAGCAGCAGATATTTTAATCATAGGAAGAAGCTAACAAATGAGTGGATTTTAATGCTTGCGGTTACCGAGTGGCCAGAAACACGTCATTCGTAATGTCACTCCACATCAGCTGAATGTGTAATAGGGCATCCATATTCAGTATATCAGCTCCACTAAGTGTGTCCACACATGGCTTGGTTTAGCAACAGAATATCAGTAGGACAAAGTATATTCATAGTGGTAACGTTTAAAGTTTTATCATTTTTGTTGTGGTGTTCATCTTAATTTGCTATTAATTTAAAATTTTCTGTACCTAATAAATGAAAGTTTACTTAAGTAGTTTCTTTAATGTTGATTAATTTAGTAACTAGCTGTGTACTCATGAGTTTGTCAGTTAGCTGTGTAGAGAATGCTAGTCTGCTGAAAGCTGTAATGCCTGATTGAGACTTCTGCAGTGAGCTTTTGTGGCGTGTAACCTATGTATGTCGCCAACGCCACAGGGGTTTGAGGTTACGCATAACTCAAAAGTTGCCCCATAACTTAGACATGAAGGTCACCGAGGTTCAAAGGAAACTGGTAATGCATCAGAGTGATGGAGTTTATTCTGGTACATTTCAGAACAGTTATTCTGAATTCATTACTCATTGTCAAGTGAACATGCCATTACATCGCTGTGTCAAAATTTGCACTCGGCTTTTGTTGAGAAAGTCGGCACTGGGGAACTGGGACACAGAAATGTGTCTGACCGAATGTTTGCATAAGCTGAACATGTTGCGATGAGGGAGAACAAGAAAGTAAGTTATAATTGTTACTTCTTGTTTTCTTTGGTGTGTTTCTTTCCCTTTTGCTTTAGTTGTTCTGCGGTGCATTAATAGCTGTAATGATCTAGAAAACAAGTCTCCGAACGTTTGAGCTCTGATTTGAAGCCGAGCCACACGCTGAACACGCAGACCTCTCGTCACAGACAGTGATCTGAACATTTGTCCAAATTTTAGAAAGTCTCTGTGTGAAATTATTCATTGGTGTCCTCTTTCTTCACTATACCCACTCCACATTACTCACACGTCATGCTGAGTAGAAAGCATAGCTAGTTTACAGAGAGTCATCTTTCTCTCTGTGGGGGTCCTTTTTGAAGAGACTGCTGCCTTTTCAAGCCCAAGTAGGACAAGGGCATCATGTGGGATGGAAGAAAGGACAGTTAAGTAGTTAGTGAGTCACCGTGGTTGTCAAACCTCCTTCTCTCTCGCTCTGATTTCTTTAACGTCCTTGTCCGGTGCGCTGCTTCCGCTTACCATCTTCCCTTTGTTTCCTCAGACTAATTCATCAGCCGAGCGGCCGCTCCTACCATGAGGAGTTCAACCCCCCCAAAGAGCCCATGAAGGATGACGTAAGTACTTTCCACCCACTTAGAAACCATTTCTGGCTAAACTGCCTCCCACCCAAATTGACTGCCAGCCTGGAAACCATCAGAAAGATTTAGATCGGTGTTTCATGCATTTTGGATTAATCGGTACATTTTCTCAATTAAATAGAGCCACTAATCTGCTCTTTAAAAAAAACAACAAAATATATCACAAACGAGTGGAGCAAACAAATGAAACTCGATAAACTTGATATCATGCAAGGATGGCCAGAATAAACACAAAATGCTGTTTTTAAATGATGATTTCATTCAAATCATGAATTAACTGTGATAAACCGAAATGTGTAGAAAGCAAAGTTCAGTTTCACTATCTACACCCACGCCTGATTATTGAATCAAGAAATCTCTTAAACCTGTCTGATAAATCAGAGTAGGCTAAAAGATTGCATCATGATCACAAGCAGCACATCTCTAAAGAAACCACAGAGAAACAAAGTCTTTGATATCTATGCGTCTGGAAAGTGTTTTATTAGCTATTTCTAAGGCTCTGGAAGTCCAGCAAACCATGGTGAGAGCCATTATCTGCAAGTGGAGTACATTTGGAAAAGTGGTGCACCAACATAGCGATTTAACAATAAGAGACTGGGCAAAAATGGCATCCATGGGAGATGAACAAAAAAGGCTCGTCTGACATTTAGCAAAAATATCTTGATAATCTCCAAGACTTTAGAGAAAATATCCTGTGGCCCGATGAGACAAAAGTAAAACTACATGTGGAGTCTAAGGAACACAGCATTTTATTTAAAAAACAAAAAAAACAACCCAAAACATACCATCAGTCAAACATGATTAGTAGTGTGATCGTCTGCTTAGCCTGGTCAAAGTCTGGCCATAAACCAGACTGAGCCGTTTTGGCAGGACCTTAAACAGGCCGTTCATTCTCAAACTCTCCAATGTGGCAACAATTTGCAAATAAGAGTGGGCTAATATCCTCCACAGCGATGTGAAAGACTCATTGCGAGTTATCACAAAAACTTAATTCCAGTTCTTGCTGCTGAGGATGGCACAACCAGTTATTAGGTTTAGGGGGGAAATACTTTTCACAGCACCGTGTGGCTGTTACTCAGTATTGGGTTGAATACTTGAGTCATTCAGTTTGTTTTCTGCATGTGAGAACTTGTTTGCTGGCAGCAACCGAGAGGTTTTTTGCCTATGCTATTGCAACAGGAGATTATACACGTGTACTAAAGACCAAAGGTCGTGTATTAGGCCCCCTCCTTTGTTTAAACGGCCGTCAAGTAACTTGATTTAAAAAAGATACGTAAATAATGAAGTGCTACCAAGTCATTTCAGCCTGGCAGATGTCAAAAGTTCACTTTATGATGGTTAAAAATACATTTCACACACAAATGCATCTACCACAATAGGCCTGTGACTCACATCCTCATACACCTTTGTGCTGAGGTCCAGTTGCTGTTTTAATACTAGCTAGGAAAAAGGTCAGTGTGAAACTTAATAGAAATGTGATGGTAGAAATTGTGAAGATGACTAATAATAACATAAAATGGATAAAACAAAGAATTTCATTTCTTTAATAAAATGACGTGTGTCATCCGCCCACGCTTCACAAGAATCGGCCCTCCTACAGAGTTTGTTAGAATTTAGTCAAACTTTGGAGACGCCGATCAATTAACGGGTCTTCACCAATACCCAAAAGCTGAGTCGCTGCCTGCCAGCCAGTGTGTCCTTTCTCATGTTTTCCTTAAACTCTTTTTCACCGTTCACGTCTCCATTGTGGTAGTCCTCGATATCAGTTGGCTGCTTTACAGAGAGTTTCTGATTCAACAGTCCAGCTTACCCAGATTCCACCTGGACTATAGCTGGTGACTGTAACTGTTTGTCTGCTCTTGAGCTCTGTTGCAGACTGGAGGGCTTCTTTTATCAGAATGTGCAGCAGGTGGAAAACAAGTTCAGGTGGCTGTAGGGCAGAACAAGGACTACCAAATCACAAACACTACCTGTGTTTATGTGTATGGAGGGTTTAAGGTTTGCGGTTCGATCCCTGGCTGCTCCAGTCTGCATGCCAAAGTGTCCTTGGGCGAGTTGCTCTCCAGTGCGTTCATGGGAGTATGAACGTGTGTGACTGTTGGATAAAAAGCACTAAAGTGTAGAAAAAAGTGTCTGCATAAATGAGGCATGTTTCCTCTTTGAAATGTAGTATTCTATGTTCATTACCATTTTCACACATCCTGTCACTAATAAAGTGACATGAGTCGCATTAGGAGCGTCTGCTCTTCAAATAAACTCGAGTTGAAGGTCTTTGATTTTTTTAATTTTTGCAGTCTAATCGTGCTCCGTCTGCACGCATGCATAAAAAGGGGAAGTAACATGACTGGAAGTTATAATCTCGTGTTTTTTTTCTGCTCTTGAAGAGGCAGATAAAGAACTGTGGAGGGCTTTGAGGTTTTCCTGAGTTTGTCTCCTATTTCTTCCATGTTGATTAGGGAATGTGCAGCAGAGAGACTTAATTTTAAGTATTCATTTTCTCTTTTGGGTTTTCTTCTTGTTATCCCAACGACTGGACAGTTTTATTATTATTTTTAGTGAAACTTAAAACTTTAAGATACAAATGATCATTTCTAAAAAGTTTAGTTGCTGTTTAATACAAATACAATGCAACGATTCAGTCCGTGTGCACGTATGTTTGAGGTACTATTGAACCTAATGTAGCAGAAGCTAGCACCGTGTTCATGTCTATCGTTCGAGCACACATTTTGCACCTTGCACTGTTGTGATGTGGTAGTCATGAAACTTTACATGTAATGAATGTCAGGTGTGACTGGACCCACAAGTACTGTGTAACAAGAGTGTTTCAAAAGTGGAGCATGACTGCCGCTGCACCTTGGAGTTGTTTCGGCTTGTCGTACACCTCCCAGCTTTTGTAATTAGGTGCTGACAGCAGGCACGAGTCTGCAAGCAGGTCTGTCTCTGCAAGTTCTTCTTGTCATACATCAGTGCCGGAGCACAGGCACTCACAGCCGGCACAGTGGGAGATTTCTGCCATAGCTGAAAGGAGAGATTCTGCAGAAAAAATCACATACTAAGTCGCTGCTTTGTTTCCTGTTTCTGCTATTTATTGATTTATTGTTTGTGGAACAACAGCTTTTGTTGTTATGGCAACATGTTTCAAAGCTGTCTCTGAATGATCATGTTGCTGTGTTGACGTCCCAGTTCACAAAAGCAATGTTAAATGATCAGTGAATGCCCGGGGCTTAATCCCAGTCCTACTGGCCTATTTTTTTAAAAATATTTTTGTGTGTATATTATACTGTTAACCTCTAGTGTAATGCATTTAACTCTATATTGACACAAAAAAAAAAAAACCATTTGGACTGAAAAGTCATTGGTGCTGTCTTGTATGGTTTATTGA
>VOQK01025178.1:0-12025 GCA_015052645.1 Benitochromis conjunctus | reverse complement strand
AAAGACTGCAGATGCTTTGAAACTTAGGAGATTAAAGAGAGAGCGCGTATTGATGACTGAGGGAGAGCAGGAATGTGAGGGGAAAATCATGACCACAGTTAAACAAGTAAACACTGATATGTCATGACTGTCTGGGAAAAACAGAAAACCCCCAAACTGCCACACTGCACATGTAAGTTGATGCAGGGCACAAAAGAAAGAAACCGTTAGATTTATATAGTCTACACTCAGCAAAATACACCATCCTTACTCCCAGTACAATTATACAGCCTTTAGGTAAATCCTACCTAAATATACATCCACAGTGACCGCAAAACTGTGAGAGAAGTCCCACACAGAGCCATGTGAGAATACTTACTCTCGTGTCATCATTCATCAGCTTCATATATACTCACAAGAGGTCTCCCTGACAAGGCCACATTTCTATGTTACTGTGCGCGTTAATGCAGCTCTTATAAATGCTCTGCTGTCACCAGCATGTAATGTAAATAAAGGGTAGCAATTTTAAATTAAAATTTTAACGAGTGTGTTCAGGAAAGGCAGAGTTTTGGTCCTGTTAGCAACTGATGCATAATACTGACATGATCTAAAGAAATGTAAACTGGTATGTTAGTGATATTCTTTTCTGCCCAGTAATATGGGAGGTCTTTTGAATATTAGCACTCCATTATGAAATAATATGGGATTTGAGCCTCTTTAGCGTGAGATGAACAGCTGAGTGTGTTATACTGAAGAATCTGTGAAGTGACATTCTAGTTTTAAACTCAGGAAGGAGGTAGTGCAAAAATAAATCTCACAATCACTTCGCATGGCTAAGGGGACCTGACAAACTACTTCCATCAATCTGCATGACCCCCTGTCGTGCAATGCAGCGCTCGTGCTAGATCTACAGTGGCTGCTGGTGTGTGCATGTGTGGTTGCATAACAAATCCAGAGGGGAATGATTCCTAACGTGATCCTCAAGTGCCATAATCCGATTTACTGTGCTTTCAGAAGAATGTATGCAATATAATTTGGGCTGTCTCAGTTAGCAGCGATCACGAGCGAGTGAACCATCAGACATTCAGCTCCGACTGCCTGACATCCATCTGTCCCCTTCTGGATTACTCCAGACACACATGCACACAAACAGACTGATCTCCACATGGTGACATCTTTTATAGCATGCTGTGGCTTGCTATAGCATGCTTAAAATAGCATAGTGGGAAGTGGGAAGAGACTGACACAAGCTATAGAAAATAAACGCATATAGTGACAGGGTGGGAAGGGGGTGGGGTTGGTGCATCATATTTTCTTCCACCCAATCCAGTGCCGCTTCTGTCCTCCACTCCCCCATCATTTTAACTTAGTGTACCATCCCCTGCGCCCCAAAATTCAACCACTTTAAGGTTTCTCCAGCTTGCTGGTTATACCCGACTCTCTCCCAGTGCTGGGCCTCCCTCCCCTCCCTTCGCCCCATCCCTGTGTCCCATTCTGTTCCTGCAGGCTCCCTGTAGCTGCCCCCAATGGTAGCCTGTGAACGTTGGGCTGATGGGGAAGTTCTTGAAGATCGGGTGTCTGCGGATAAAGTCCATTCCAAACGGCAGGTCGTAGGATCTCATCCCTTCCAGTTCTGCTGCACTGACACCAGAACCGCGCTTTAGCTTCCTGATACCTCGTTCTTCAGGAGAACCTGAGGATAGAGAGAGAGAGAGATTAATAATGAGCACCTTAAAGTTCACAATTAAAAGTCCAGACTAACAATAAACATGTCTTTTGCTGTTGCTGTGACTTTCAGATGTTTCTGAAGACAAAAAGAAATTCATAAGATGCGCCGCCGCCTATTCCTTCAGTTGATTTTACGGGTGGCAGCATGTTACGCCCAGACGACCCTCTCACAGCCATGTCATCTTCCACCTTTCCACCTCTCCACCTCTCCCAGCACGACCTCGAAGATCAGACATACAACCACCCCCACAAGCGCCTCTGTACAATACCTGTACTTGCTTGGCAGTCACAGCCACATGTTATGATCGTCTTCCTTAAAGACTTTTTGCACACTCCAACAAACTACCATCACCTTCTCATGCAGCAATGACTTAAAAAGCTATTAAATGTGAAAACAGATTCATTCTTGTTCAAACTAGTGAAATTAAAAACCTTACCAGGGATGGTATTGTCCAAAATGAAGGCGACAGACCCTCCGACGAACATCGCAGTGGTGAGGAGCACGTTTAGCACTTGGTCAATTTCAACAATGCCTGAGAAAGACAGAGAAGTCATGAATTTGTACAATTTTTTTTAAAGTTCCAGCCCTGACACAAAGTTAAACTGATCTAATCTCTGGACAGCAGAAGTCACGAACTTCAGACTGACAAACGACTACTTCCTGACCCACAGCACTCTCCTACTGTTACTGGTGCTCCTTGTAAAAATGAAAATGAGTGATTGAAATTTTGATTTCCCTTCCGTGCACTCACCGGTGACCAGTGGGTTCTGTTTGAGGTAGCTCGGCAGCATCAGGCCGAAGAAGATGGAGAAGCCCAAGACGAAGAGGTTCCTGGAGGAGTTGAGGTCGACAAACTGCAGGTTGGACAGTCCCACTGCTGTAATCATACCAAACAGGGTGCAGAACAACGCTCCCAGGACTGGGTCAGGCAGAGAGGCAAAGAGGGCACTGAATTTACCCACGAGCCCCAGTAGCAGCATCATGGCAGCTCCATACTGGATCACACGCCTGCTGCCCACCTGGAGAACCAATTAAAACTTTTAAAACACCTTTTTAGATAAAGAGCAGGTAACATGAATACAGAAAAAAGTAAATAAAAAAATAAAATAAATGAAAAGGTGTGTTACCTTTGTGATTCCCAGGACGCCTATATTTGGACTGGAGGAAGTAGAACCATTTCCTGTCCCGAAAAGACCATCCAGCACACAGGAAATGCCTTCTATAAATATTCCCCTGCAGAAACAAAAAAACATCATAATTATAGTTTGGACCAGACAGTAAACTGCCTGCGCTGTTTGTGACAAATAACTGAAGTATGAGAGCGAATAAGGAGGTGGAAAAACAAAGGTTACCGGTTGATGGCGTGGATGGGAGGCGGAGGAGCACACGACAGCCGAGCGCAGGCATAGTAATCTCCAATTGACTCAATGATGCTGGCCACCACGGCGCTCATCATGCCGATCACACCTGCGGCCGTCACCGTGGGAACGCCCCACTGGACTGTAGAGGTAAAACATGCTGGTATCCATCATCATAACGCCAATTTAAAACTTTCATATTATGTTTCTATAGTCATTCCACTGCATATACGCAATTTATAGACTTCTTCCTCCCCTCTTCCTTCTTATTAACACACTCACAGGGGTAGGGGATTTTGAACCATGGTGCTACTAAGAGGATCCCTTGACGTGCGTCTGTGCGGGCGTAGAAACCATATTTGTCCTTCTCTGGAGGGAAAACATCGGTCACAGTGAAGATGAAACACAACAGCCACGACACGAGAATGGCCATTATGATCTGCATGAAAGAGAAAAGAAAAAGATTATCAGACTTTTACATAACATCAAAAAACATGAAAAAACAACAACCTTTACCATTTTTTGTATATGTTATTATTACTTCTCTCGAGCTATCTGTTTATATGCAGAGTATGTGAAAGAAATCATGACCTATGGGGTGTATCCATCAGTTTATTGAGTTAAATTTGCCTTGGTTATACTTAGACCTGTGCATCATAGAAGCTAATAAACTAATACATCAGGAGGTGAATGTTTGGATCTTCTTTTGATACAGGTTTGTTCACATTTTGAAAGTTAAAAGTCCAAATTTTTGTTAAATTTCACGGAGTGCAGATGCAGAAATGGTCTGTTGTGACACTGACTGGTAACTCTAAAAGTGCTTTAAAAGCTAGCTACCTCATATCCAGACTTGTGGCACAGTGTAAAAAGTCTTTTACTATAGCAGAGGAGTTGATTTTGCCTGCCACTGTACATATGTGCCGTGAGATCGGAGAGGCTGCTGCAAAGAAGCTACTGACCATCCCACTCTCAAATGACACTGTGAGCCACCATGGCCTTAGATATATATAGCATTAGCTTCTGGAAAGAATAAAAAGTAGTCAATTTTTCTCTTTGCAACTAGACAAGTCCACTGATGTCATAAATGGTGCTGCTGATTTTTGTTCATTATTGCAGGGACTGGCAGAACTGTGTTGGGGTGTGCAGTGATGATGCAGCTTCATTGACTGGCAGGCATCACGGCATCATTAGGCAGATTGTTGATCGTGCATCAGAAGCTAAATGGACCCACTGTTTTCTCCACCGTGAAAGCCTCACAGCAGAAAAGATGTCACCAGAGTTCCATGAGCTGATGGATGCAAAATGTGAAAACTATCAATTTCATTAAAAATAATGCTGTGAACTTCAGATGTTTTGCCAAGCTTTAAAAGGACATGGAAGCAGGTCATGGCCAGCTGGTCTACCACAGTGAGGCGAGATGGCTTTCCAGAGGACTGGTCCTCAAGCATTTGTTTGAACTGAGGAATGAGGTCTTGTCTTTTCTCATGGAGAAAAAAAATAAATAAATAAAAATCTACTCTTGCACATTATTATGCCAACTCAAAGTTCACAGCTAAGCTTGCCTACCTCTGTGACATTTTTTTCACTGCTGAACCAGCTGAACATCTCACTTCAAGGGAGAAACAGCAACATGTTTTTTGTTGCAGACAAAGTTGAAGCTTTTGAGAGAAAACTTGTTTTGTGGACTAAGAGGGCCCAGGAAAAGAGGATGGACATGTTTCCACTTTTGTCTCACATCTTGGAAAACTGAAGATCAGTGACTCTGTCTGTCAGCACCTTTCACAACTGACAGAGAAATGTGATAAATATTTCCCTGAGGATCCCAGAGGACACGTGGATTTTGGACCCATTTTCTGTGGATCCAACTAAAAATTATGTTGCTTTGCCCTCACATTTGGAATCAGAGCTTCTGGATTTTTATTCACCACATTCAGGCCAATAAAAAGGCACTAAAGTAATTCGAGATCTTTTCATGAAAAAGGTATAAGTTGAATTAAGTTTTTAATCACTTCACCAGCAGGGGGAACAAAGAGACCGATTTACACAGTGCTCAGACACCACCTGGGGAGAATGACATTTGCTCTGCTGAATAACTTGTGACTTACAAGAGAGAAACATATTAACACTGTAAAAGAAAGCAAGAAGTCCAGACACTGTTTGTATACAGGCACTTACAGAGTGTTGTGTACTTACAGGAAACATTTTGAAGACCTGGAGCCTATAGGATGTCCAGCCCTTCTTGGCTTTGTAGATGGGCAGAGGAAAGTGAACATTTCTGGCATACTGAGAGAAGAGCAGCACCAAGAAGATAGTCCTGCAGACAGAAACAATCCTCCTCAGTTTAGTGGTGACATGTTATACCGCATATTCTCTGCGTGACAACCAATTCTGCAAACATATTCCTTTAAGTCCTGCCAATGTCTGACAAGGACTCCAGATGATTAAGAGCCAATCAATTATCCTAACGGCCCAAGAAATTAGTTGCAATTGCAGGCACATAACCTCAGTCCCTGTGGGGCAAGAGAAGAGGCCCTCGAGCTACAGCGTAAACAGCTATGACACAGCAGAAGCTGATGTCACACCACCTGAACATCACATTATGAAGTGCATCATCCTTCATGAGTCAGTTCTCTGTAGCTTCACAGCCCACATGATCCAAAGTAAGGCGCTTTCTAGATTAAGATTTAGTGTGGTCTTCTCAGCCACTGAGGTCTGGCTTTAACTAGAGAAGCCCCACCCACCTGCTGTTTCCACCTCCGTCTGTGAGGGGCAGCCAATCAGAAGAAAGCTGATTGGACTTCTGAATGTATCATGACAAAACCTTTAAAAGGAAAACTATGGAAGCTTGTTTCTACAACTGAAAACTAAGAAATTCAAGTAAGTCAAAATTTTGAATCATCTCAACTCAGACATAACTTGAAATTTTGACAGACTGACCTGAAATTTTGACTTACCGATGGCATTTTCCCCCCATAGTAAACAGACAGACTCTGATCAGGGGTCACCAACCTTTTTGACAGTGAGAGCTACTTCTTAGGTACTGATTAATGTGAAGGGCTACCAGTTTGACACACACTTCTAAAATAACAAATTTCCTCAATTTAACTTTAATTATATGTTATCATTAATAATTAATGATATTCATCTATGTAAAGACACTGATTATGTTAATTATTTTTCACCATAATTATAAAAGAATGCAAGTAAGAAACAAGGTAGGAAACAGATAAATATCAATATGCATATATAGTGAGCTATTTTTAGAACAGGCCCACGGGCGACTCATGTGGTCCTTGCGGGCGACCTGGTGCCCGCGGGCACCATGTTGGTGACCCCTGCTCTAGATAAAGTGTCTTTTTAAAGACGCTGTTATTGAGGACACATTGTGTGTCCGTACTTACAGCATAGCAATGCCCCAATGTTTTCCAGCCCTCTCCCCTGCAGCCTGGAAACCAGACAAGCCGATAAGGGCCACAGTTGGGGTGATGGTCAGAGGTCCGATGTATTTCAGGAGCATCCCGGGGAGACCCAGCATGCCGATGCACACCTCAACCATGGATGACACAATGATGGCACCTTGGATCTGTCAAAACAAAGTTGTAAAATAGCAGGGTCAGTTTAAATTTGTATCATTTTTTTAATTAACAACCCAAGAGCATGAAGTTGAGGAGCAGGTTCAAAGTAATGCAAGACGATGTTTACAACTGATTTAAATGAAATGCTTCATTTTTCATGAATATATTTCGGGTTCTGCTAATAGAAACAACTACATAAAAATATATACACACACAATATTAGGACAATTAAGATTCATGCAAAGTGAACATTTGCATTGAATCAAAACAGAGTACAACTTTATACGTGAGGCTGTTGTGAGACTGCTCACTGTCAGTTTGCTTTACATCAATTAACCAGGTCTGTTTACACTGTACTTACACATATCAGTGGTTAACCATTACATAAAAACCTTCAAATTTATGAATCAAAAGCAAACACTGTGCAATTGTATACCACAAGGTAACAGAATCGGCAGCACTGACAGTGATAATCCTGTTTGCCTGGTCTTTCTGTTCTCCTCTGTCACATTTTATCAAATGCCTGTTCCTTCATTCATCAATCTGATTCAGTCTGATCGAGTTTCGCCTCATTCACGTGTCACATAACAAACAATTACTCAACCGGCTTACGCAAATGCAAAAGGTTAACACAAATTAAGAGCATGTGTCACACCAACCCAAACCCTGCAGACATAAAGAAAACAGTAATGTCTCTATTTTAGCAGCATATACACACAATGTTCAACTGTTCATACATTAGCTTAACAGACACACTTTTCAAATTTAGTTGTGCAAAAATGTATTATTGAAGCACAGCTCAACAACATTTAGAAAAACCTACAGTAAAGTCAGTCACCCCTTCCCACAAAGATGTGGTTTGGAAGGATATTTGGGAGTCATCCAACAGTGTGAGTGTGCACATGCTTCTTTGCCTTACCTCTCGTATCCTGGGCTGCCAGATGTGCTCTGTGTGGAGGAGCTCTGTGCCGTTTAATGGTGGAATATCTGCTTGTGGAAAAAGACGAGGAGATGAGCGATCAGAATGAGTGTCGCAGTAATTTCACTAACAGATACATCCTGAAGACATGATTATTTTATAGCTCATCACCTACTATCAATAAAGCTGCTGATATTGAGGTTGTGGAGAATTACAAGTATTGAGGGATTGTTCCTGACCATAAACTGGATTTTCAACCTCATGCTGATGCCACTACTAAAAACAGTTCAGCAAAGACTGTTCTTTATAAGGAAAATTAGATCTTTTAATGTCTCATCTGAAATGGTGTCTTTGTTTTACAGAAGTTTTATTGAATCTGTTATTTCTTTCTGTGCTGCTGCCTGGTTTGGTAACATGACTCTGAAGAAGCGGTTGGGACTGTTTTATAAAAACTGCGAGCAAAATCTCAGGGCGTTGGCAAGACAGACTTTTGGCCATTTATAACAATGTGCTGAGGAAGGCTCATTCTATAGTTAATTAATTGTTTTAACCATCCACTTCACAGTGACTTTGACTTGTTGCCCTCTGGCCGTCGTTTCAGAGTACCTGTGAGGAAGACCAAAAAACTCCAGGTTTCCTTTATCCCTACTGCAACCTGTCCCCTTAATGGCAAATAACAGTCTTGTGGCTTTTTATTATTGTTTTGTTTGTTGCCTTGCTGCTAAACTAATTTCCCCTTGTGGGACAACAAAGTATTTGAATTGAAACCAACAAATCACAGATCATCTGTGCAAAGCTTTCACACTGAAAGCCAGACAGACCGTTCAGATATAATATAATGTAAAGTAAAGATAGGTGACACTCCTCTCTTCACCTGTGTTGTTACACTTCCATTTGTCCAGTGACAGGATGGCTCTGGCTGGTGCGAGGAAGGCGAAAGCACTGGCCTGAAACAAAGGAAGCCTGAAAAACATGAAAAGCTCACTTTAGATATTGAGAATTTTTAGTTAAACACTTAAGCCAGTTAATCCATCTGAAATAAGAGAACCATTTCTGATTAGTTTTGATGTACTGAACACAAACATGACCTTTTTATTTATTGATAGTTCACTATTTAAAAACACTTTCTTTGAATGCATAGGAGGGTTATTCAGCCTCAATTCATAATTTATTTGGAGCCAAACATGCTTGTCTAGGGTGAGATATCCCATCTAGATGAGGTGCTGTGATATGAAACACTTTCACTAGTTGCACAAAATGTTTTGACAGAGGTCAAAAACAGACTTGAAAATTCAGTTTCACATGAGCTGAATTTCATCAAAGCTGAATAAATAGTTTAGGAAGTGTGGCTGTTTAAAAGTTAGTCACATCTGGGACATTTTTGACAATATTCAGGGGGTCACAAGGTATTTTAGTCATATCTGGTTTCAATTAAGAACTTGTGATCTGTAGCCCCAGCAGCACAATCATGAAAACTAGACTAGACCAAGCATAATTTTTAGTTTCAGTGAGCCAAAATTAGACGAGTGTTCACACGTACTCTCGCATGCTGCTCTCCCTGACCTTGATTTTCATTTTTTTAAAACATCACTGACAGTGTTGCGTGAGAATACACCTGGACTGCTGGCTAATCGAAGCACAGTTAAAAAGAGGAGAGGGTAGTGGGAAGGAAAAAGGAAACGTTTCTTAAGAGGAAGTGAGAATTCATAAGAGCTAATTATGAATCTGTTTGTTTCAACTGAAAGTCGGCGTTTTATGTACAGCTGCTTCTTGTCAGTGCAAATATACAAATCAATGAAAAAGAAACTCCAGAAAATTAAATGTGGGCCTCAAGATTGATGGTTGGCTCCATAAAACAAAATATTTTTTAACTCAACTTTATCCCTGTGTTTTTACATTTTTCATGTTTATTAGTATTGTTATTTCTGTAATGTTCTCTTTGCTTTTCATTTTTTAAATCAGTTTCTTCATGTAGGTTTTTGTGTTTCAATGTGTAACTCTAAAACAAATCACTCAACATTTCTGTGTATACAAGTCTCGTGTTTGCAGGTAGCAGCTGTGCACACATGCAGGACATTTTGGGTAAAAAGAGACATACTTTCACCTTTCCTGGAAAAGCATTTTGCCCTTTTTGATCGACCTCACTTGGCATGATGACTCAGAAACCTTCACTGCATATCACCCCCACCCACTTTCCACCTCTTTAAAGCTCTGCACATGTTCTTTTGCGTCATTCCTCAGTACACATCTTGAAAACTTCCCGTCCTGCTTTCAGTCTATCATATAAGTGGATGCAATCGAGTCAGTCACTCGATAGCTGAAGAAATCTGAGCAGGGATGAAGATGTCTGTAACCAGTCTTGTTTAACAGGTTTGAACGTGCAGTTAGAGAAATAATCAGGTGAAGAAATATTTAAATGTTGAGCACTAACATGACAGCTAGTGAACAGAGAGAGGCCCCAATGACTGATGGGCTGGGAAGGTTACTTTAAAACAGTCTCCGGCAAAGCTGTTGACTGATGTTTAAGAAAGAAGCAAAAACTGTTATTGTAGGCTGATATATATAGGGCATCTGGTACATTATATACACTCCAGATGTGAGGGGTATGTCTCCTACTGACACACTGTTGCCATCTTTTCATTATTACATCTTTCCCTTTTCCCCACTTTCGTCCTCTCCCTCCCTTCGTGGTTTCCATTCTGTGGCATTTCTCTGGAGACACTAATCCACTGAGAGATGGACAGATAAGCACTGTCTGTGACATCAGGGCAGCACTGCCTGAGAGAGGGAAAGCTGCTGGTATGGCAACAATGACGGGCTTGAAGAAAAGAAAAAAAAAAAAAGCACCTCTTTTTTTCTTTCTTCTTCTTCTTCTTTTGCACTCTACTTGAATTTCCCCATCTTTTTTCTATGACAAGGCAAAAACTGAGCACATCATTTATGTTTTAGATGTTCTTGAGCACTTTGCTACACACTCAGTAAACATATACACACTCTACATATTTAATTATCCTTTTCGGCATTTATAGCATCATGTAGTGCTGAAGATACTCAAAAAGTGGAGATTTTGATGAAAACTCATTAGTTCACTGCAGTTTCATTTTTATTTTGCAAGTACAGAATTTACTTTTTAAACTATAACAACGAACCAGCAACCAAAAAAAAATCAAAAGCAACAAAACAAAAAACTGTCCATTTCTGCTGATATTAGAAGCTGACATTAACCTATTATTATGGGAAGAGTGGGATGAAACACTGTTGTGGTCCTAAAACACAGAATATTTTCACTAAATCGTTAGACAATGGCTTCAGATGTTTGAGACCACTGACCCTTACAGATCTGTCAGTTTTTAGTCTTCAGATCTCTTCCAGCATGGAAACATATCAACATTTGATATGAAGCAAACGTCTAAAATTGTTTACCTCATTGTCCAACAGAGGGCAGCTTCTTCCCTTTCAGCTTGACCCATTATATGTCCATATGAACCGTCAGTAAAATAAGTTGTTAAAAAAAAAGAAAGAAAAAAGACAAGACAATGGGATAATGAAACTACCAAAAAAGGCAAATAAGGCTATTTGCTCAGCTTGCAGAAATCAGTGTCAATTCTGGACTCATTAACTTTTTGAAGATATGACAGCCCCAATTAAATTATCATGTATTACAGTTAATAGTGGAGGAAGTAGCCAAATTTATCTGCTGTAGTTGATATGAATTCATTAGTTGTCAAAAGGGTTTCAATTTACTTGGGGAATAAAACACAAATATTTGCCAAAACTGAGTGCAGCCCAGACCAGTGCTTTTGTGCAGTGACACCATCCCTAAAGACTTTTTATGACAGTAAAGACCCAGAAGAGGAGGACAACCAAAACAACATGGATAAAACTCATCAGAACTGAAAACAGTCTGCATGACTTTCTACCTAGTCAATACATGGACAGACACCGAGATTCCTGACATACTATCATGGACCAATTTATTATTAGGGAATACCTTCCCAGTACCAGACCTGCTAAAATTTTCCAAAAACCTTCTAGAAACATTTCTCAGATTTTAGTTCATGAGGACGTGATAGCATCTTGCAGAGGACACAACTTTGCAGTCAGCACCTTAATAAAAGGGTCTTGTTTGATCACATCCCACAAGTGGACTAACTGAGATCTGGTGACTCCGGAGGCTGTTTGAGTCAAGTCAACTCACTGTCGTCTTTAAACAAACAGCCTGAGATCATACGAGCTTCATGACAAGATGCATTAGAATGATGAAAGCAGCCATTAGAAGATGGTTATTGTGGATAGGATAACAACAGGGTCAACAACAATACTGCGATAGGCTGTGGTGCTTAAATGATCTTCAGCTGGACTTAAGAGGCTCAAAGTAAGGTATAAAAGGGTCCACACAGCATCGCATCACCAGCAGCAACTTAAATTGTTGACAGCTCACAGGTTAAATCCATGTTTTCATGTT
>VOQK01025174.1:8983-22924 GCA_015052645.1 Benitochromis conjunctus | reverse complement strand
AACGCGTTACAGCACTGTAATAAATTACATTGTCGCTATTATTTTTGCAGTTGTTGCATTTGTCATCGCCTTCTTTGAGTCTCCAGCCTGAATTGCATCCCCTGATATTCGCCCTGGACCGCAGTGAATTAATTTGGTGATTAATGACAGAAAGGTTGGCCTTTACCAGGAGGGAGTTCTCACACTGCTTTGAATTTATCGAGCTAATGGGTGACACAAACACGCTTGGCCCTTCTGATAGTAGATCTGTGATTCCTAAAGATAAGAGATGTGACGCAGTACTGCCATTCAATAAACAGCTCCTCACAAAAAGAAGATTCTTAAATGAATTTTTAAAGCATTTAACGCGCTATATTTTGGAGAAGGATAACCTAGGAGGCAAAAATCGAAGCGAATCATCCAATTAAATCCCTCAAGAGCTGATGATTGATGGTGTCAGCTGTTCTGCTTCTAATTAACGTTTAAATTAAGCCAAAGGAGGGGAATATGTTTCGGACCAACTTCACTTCAGAACTGAAAGCCAACTGAACCAATAGTAGAAAGGCCTTAGGGTTATTCAGGCTTAAACCCAATTTAAGGTTAATCATGTACAGAAGTCCAGATCTGAGCGGAGCTCAGAGGATGTCCATCTTTGTGAAGAGCATAAAACTACACCTAAAGTAGAGGATTTTATTTATTTATTTTTTCCCCTTTAATAACCAGATTGGGTAGATGATATGACTAAAAAATGCGATAAAATGCCCAGATATTTTAAATGATTTTGAATATTAAAAATGTAAACAGAATGACAAAACATATATTTAAACGTACTTGCCCATTTCTATAAAATCATTAAAAAATTTCTTTTCTTTTTTTTGCACAGCAAAATAAAACAAGGTTAGCTTCTAACTTCTTTAAATTTCAACCTAATTTTGAATTCAAGTCTGAAATGTCAGGTTAAATCTCCTTCTTTGTGATATTAATATATTTTCAGGTACATGCACTTTCTCCAAAACCGTGCACATTTCTGTTCAAATTCCCTAACTGAATTTATTCCCACCAACTCCTGCTCGTTATGGAGAAATATGTATTCAAAGCAGTCACAAAGGGTGGACCTCCAAGGCAGATAATAGAATTTCCTGCTGTTTTATAGCTCTGTCCCTAAACCAATGTCACCATATGCTCCTGTTGGCACAAGATTCTCCGCAGTGGCTTCCTGGGCGGCAGGCTTTACCCAGTGGGGTCAGAAAAATACGACTGTATTGTAAAAATGTTTCTCCAGCGTTTTTAATATTCAGCCTCCGGCCGGTTTCAGCAGGTGTTGCTTGAATTCTAATACAACTGCTAAAATATGGTCTGCATTGTTCTTTTATTATGAGAAGCTTTTGTTGTATTTTGTATAAAGAAAAGTTGCGTTTGATTCGAGGTGGTATAGTTTTAATGTACGATACACAATTCTGTATTTTTATATGTGAAAAATGCTAATTTAATTCAGCCGACAGGTCCCGTATAATTCCCCCGCAATTCATCTAAACGAATATATCATCCAAATCGTGACAAAGACCACCGAACCTTAAATAAAACAAGGTGTGTCCCTCTGATCAGACGTACCTGCTATTCCCCCATGCGTCCCACGCGTCCTCCTTTCTCTCTCTTTTTCTCTCTTTACATGCTAAGCCTCCTTCAGTGAAATTCACATTCTCCGTCCTAAGACTCTGAGCCACAGCACGGCGTCACCTTTATTATTCGCTTGTTTCATGGTACAGCATTAAATTACACTGGAACTCGGGGTTTTACCTGCAGGGAAATACCGAAGCACGTGTGGCATTACCAAAGAGAAACAAAAGCTCTTATTCGACAAAACCGAATAAACAACATAAAGTCCAGGGCTGGAGCTGACTTTTTCCGTTCTTTCATCCTCGAATCTGCCCATCAAATGAAAAGATTTTATGGCAGACGTGTTTTCCCCCAAGACTTCAGCACATCACCATTTTTAAAGTTTTTTTTAATATGGTGACTTGTGGTCACCAATATTTATTCTCTGATTCCTTATTTCCTGTCATGAAAAATAATGAATAAAATAAAAATATCAAAAAAAGTATTCTGTCATGGTTTTGTTGTATTTTAATATATCTGATAACCGAGTCCCTCAATGTGCTCATTGTGTCTATTTTTAACTCAAATTTCAGTCCAACAAGGCGTCTGTATAACACATTACGCAAAACGTTATATGCGTAATTACGCACAAAAGTGACAGAACGACTAAATTCACATGACGGCATAAGATTGTTGCTGGTTCTGTCTTCCTCCGGACTTTTCCATAATGCATAAATGCTGGTGCTGTAGTCTAATGGCTATTAACTCTCCCTTTTTTAGGAGAATACTCCAGCAGAGGGAAACAGATGCATAAACATTTCAGGGCATCTTTCTCCTCGGCAGCAACAGACTCCTCCTATTCCCCACGTCCAATTAGTTATTATGGTCCGGCCCTTTAAGACGCAGCAGCGGGTCAGCAAGTAGTGTAGTGTTTCTCTAATTGAACTTCGCCCAATCAACAATAACTCGTTAGCAGTCGCTTTCTTTTTCTCTCTGCCCGTGAAAGCTTTCTTGCCTTGCAGGGTTTCACCCCCTCCAGCCGGTTACTTCCAAAAGATCTACATGGAACTTGGCAGAAGAACTGGGACTCTCTGAAGGGAATACAGTCCGGCTGCCTTTACAACTACGCCCGAAGCATGGTTATTTTAGAGGAAGGCTCTTACACGAGCTAAGTTGCAGCATTCGTTTCAAAATATTGTGGAGGTCTACGAGAGCACCAGAGGTAAACTTGTGGACGCTTAAATCTGCCATTTGAATGAAATAATCAACTTTTCTGAAAGCAGCACTTCTTCGGGACTGCGATGACCTCCAGTAAAGACATGAAGGCAGGTTCTGTGTTGCAGTCCGGCGGCGAGGAGAGGAGGCGGGCTCCCTTGGACCAGCTGCCGCCGCCGGCCAACTCCAACAAACCGTTAACGCCTTTCAGTATTGAGGATATCCTTAACAAACCCTCCGTGAAGAAGTCGGTCGCCAGTATCTGTCCGCCCAGAGTGCTGGAAAAAGTGACGGGCTCCAACTCAGCGAGGAATGGGATCACCACTCCGTCCTCGCCGCTGTGCGCGCTGGAGGAGCTGGCCAGCAAAACGTTTAAGGGTCTGGAAGTCAGCGTTATCCAAGCAGCGGAAGGTAAAAAACTTTCTTGACCCAATTTTGAATTTTCAGTAAGTCACGATAAGCATTGGAATTAGTTTTTTTTTAAGGGAAACAAGTACAGTAAATGTGGGATTCAGAACTAAGGTCCCTGCTAGCTGGGTTTGTTTTGACTTTTTAATGCAGACACGCAGAGACAGCTGTATGAGAACGCGTGTAGAATTCAAGATAAAGAAAAGGACACGGAACATTTACGCATTCAAATATGCGTGCATATCATACATAAACTGATGTAAGTGGCTAAAATTTTGAGCATGCTCCTGTATGTTGTCAAAACATCAAATAACCACCATGGCCTGCTGCATTTAGAGCTGCGTTGGATTAAATTAACTGATTTTTTTAATTTATTTTTTTACAACTGACACTATTTCACATCCTGATTCCTGATGTAGGCCTGCAGCATAAATACGTAAGCATAGCCATTCTTAGTCAACTCGCTTACTTCTTGTGTGGTTCATGAAATGATGGGAATGAAAAGGTTATTCTGCTTTCCAGTGCGAATTTACTTTTTTACACAATATTTAAACCACTCCAAAATGATCGCATCAGTGGTTACCTTGATTCTGCAGGGTAAAATTTTAATGTCGTTATTAGAAATTAAGTGAGATAAATAGTTTGCTGCAAGGAAAAGGTCAAAAGCAAGCCCGCAGAGCGTGGTCAGGCCTGTTCTCCACTGCCCTCTGTTGCTGTTGGAGTTTGAGGGTAAGTGACCCTTGCAGCTATTTCATCCCTCTTGTTTTTCTTCTCCCACTCATCCAAGGTCGTGAGCATCTAAATGCTTTTGGACAGAGGCAGACGTCTAAGAAGAGGAGAAAGTCGCGGACAGCCTTCACGAACCACCAGATTTACGAATTGGAGAAGAGGTTTTTGTACCAGAAGTACCTTTCTCCGGCCGACCGTGACCAAATCGCGCAGCAGTTGGGACTCTCCAACGCGCAGGTCATCACCTGGTTTCAGAATCGCAGAGCTAAACTCAAGAGGGACCTGGAGGAGATGAAAGCAGATGTCGAGTCGCTCAAGAAAATCACCCCACAGACCCTGCAGAAGCTTGTCACCATGGACAACATTGAGGACCCCCAGAGTGGGTGCCCCGGGGCCAGATCGCCCAGTATCTCCCCGACTTCTCAAGGACACCGGGCCTTCCCACAGTCCCCCTCCTCGTCAAGAGACCAAACCACGGATGAATTCTCGGAGGATGACGAGGAAATTGAGGTGGACGATTGACAGTCGAGGTGGGGGTGGGGGTCTGTGATTTTCATAAGCAGCAACGACGAAAGAATATCAAAAGGGGACATTTTTCTTGCCAAACTTTTGCACGGATATTGAAAAAAGGAGAATACATACATATATAAACATTTCGGGAAAGTTTTTCCTCCCCCGTTTTTCTTTTCGTCTTCATGTTAATTTATTATTGGGACTTTTAAAGCCTTCCGAGTCTGTCATTTAAGTTTCACCGCAAAAAATCTGAGGACTCCCTGCGTTTCTTTCAGACAGACCTAATTGTTATGGTACAGGAAGACTGATAATTGTATAGGCTAAGCATTTAAATATACATTTTATTATTTCGTGATTCGAGGGGGTGGAAATGTTGTGCAATTATTTTTGCCATTTATTCGCCCTTTTCAATAAAATTAATCTGACGTGCCAAATATTTAAATCACACCCCCTATGATTTTTTTAAGCAAATACACCCCAACGTGTAGGTTCATCCTACCTTAAGAATAGACTTATTTTTTGTGTCCTGAGAGAAAGGTGTCTCTGCAAGCTTGGAGGCCTATTCGCAGCGCAAAGAAGGCGTCCATTACTATCGACTGCAAACTTTTACACGCTCTGACTTCTGTATATAGACCTAACATCCTATGCGATAATTTTATTGTAACATTCTATTTAATCAGCATCTATGTAAATAAAGGTTATATGGTATTTCAAGAAGCTTTCGGCGCTGTTGGATGTGTGATTGTGCACATGAGCCTTAATTTAAAAATTAAACCAGAGAGTTGACTGAAATAAAGGGGTTTGATTTAACATTTTAGAGGGAGGAAAATGGGCCATAATCCCTGTTTTCTGTAAAGGAATCTTCTATCAAAAAGTCGCACTAAAAAGAATTAAAACAACCTCTGGATTTTCTTTGAGAGTTTAAGGAGACATAAAATAGTCACCCTAAAATTCGCTTCGCTTAGTAAAAACGGGACTTTCTGAATAATTGACCTTTGCTTTCAATCCTGAAGTGCCATGACTTCAATTAGCAGCCGTCCACCGCCTTTATTCCCATTCTCTCCACCAGCTTTGAATACATCTTGTCGCAAGAAGGTCCCGGTCTGGCTGCGGTGTTGAGAAAAGCTTGCCTCCACCCCTGCGCCATATGTTTTCTTCCTCCTTCTATGAATCGTCTTTAACACAACTAGTGGACATGATTGATTAGGTTAACCCGCCTTTGCCTTGCATAAAACAGCTTCCACCGAGCCGTGGGCAATAATGGCACGCATCTGCCACTCTTGACTCGGGTTTGTTTGGAAAAAAGGAGAAAAAGGCACCAATGAATAGCAAATGGGTTAGTGTGAGGATCCTAATGAATAAACCTCAATGGGAGGCAGTGGAAAAGTGACGTGCTGCTGCTGCTGCTGCCAGCCGACCATTTGCAACAGTTTTGTAGACACACCAAAAGTTGGTGAATGTGTGTTTGTGAGGGAGGGGAGGTGGCTGCTGCTGTTTCTTTAGTGACAGGACGCAATTTATCTTAAATCGCGTTTTCCTTAAGCTTATGTTCAACATAAAAACCGTCCTGCAGGATTTTTAAAATCGCTTTTCCGCGCTTCCCTATAAATATTTTCGAGGTTTTTTTTTTCTTCAATTTAGAGACCTAATCAGAGAAGCGTATTCAAATATATGATTTTTAACCAGAAATTAATTTAAAATCTTCTAAATATTTCAGAAGAAAAATCGGATAATTCACATTTAGTCTGTCGAACATGAAATAAGGAAAATAAAAAAATGAATTTAAGAACATTTCAAATGGAATTATAAAGAAAAAAAAACAGTTTACAAAATAAACTTAAAAGGTATCACATCAATTATTTATTTATTTATTTATTGCTAAGCAAAACAGCCGAAAATTCAGGACAAAAATGTTTTCTTATTTGCCACAATTGTCTCTAATTTTTCATTGTCCGTTATTAGAAAAACTCAGTTCGATCAAAAAGTGAAACTGAGGGAAAACTAAAGGGCTTGTTAGGACCGAGTTTTTTTTCTTCTTCTCTTCTTTTGGGTGGGCAGATAAACAGAGCAGACTGGCAAACACAATAGAAGTAATCGGCTGGAATCGTGGAGGTTGAAAAGTCAAGTAGGCCTTTTATTATAAAGACACTCTGGACTGGCAGCAGGAACAACGCAGGGGATGAAGCCTTAAATAAAAGTCAGTGTAAAATGGATAAACCCGCCAATAGGATTAACCTCCTGATAAAGCTACAACATTGTCTTTATAATAAACATCCATTTCTGAAAACTTCAATTCAATGTGATTTGTACTGAGCTTATAACAACTCCTTTAATTATTAATCAAATGAATCTCTACAATCTTTTATTTTTTTTGTTACAAAGTATCAATTTCATTCATTAAAACTTGGTTTAGAAATAATAATTAACATGTTTAATTGAATTGCTGTATGAATAGCTGTTTATGATACTGTGTACCATCTATTTGACTCTTTTCTTCAAAATAACTCTAAATCACAGATGGTCCTGTACATCAAAAGACAGCAGGCACTTGGCTTTCAAAGTCACTGGGTCACATTTAGATGCACATTTGTAATTTACTATAAAGAGGACCAGAGACAACCTGTAATGTGGCTAAGAGCTCCAACAGAGAACTGGAAACATATATTTTGGCGTGAAGGTCACATCTTTAGAAGATTATCGTTTTGTTTGCAACATAAGAGTACCCCGAAGAGACATTCTCAAGAGTGGAAAATCATGTGTGTTTGTTGGGGAGGGGAGGGGGGCTTTTTTTTTTTTAATAGTAACGTTTAGATGTTATCAAGCTTACTGCAAAAAATACAGAAAATCTTTTTTTTCCTCAAGCTCCACCATGAGAAATTCCAGCCATTTTTTTTTACTCAACAGCTGCCTTACTACAGGTTACTGACCTCCACACTTAAAATGGAAAATTGTTCTGCCCTTGATGAAGACAAGGATTTCTTTAATATGAACTCTAAACTTATTTCTAACCGTTGTCCTTTAAGACACGTGAACACTATTGTGTGTCCAAATCTAGCACAGAACAAAAATATCCTAGATGTTATCTTTGGAATATTACGCAACTGTTAAACATTTACTGCTTTTTTATTCTTAATATGAATTTCTAAACAAGATCTTTAAGAAAGCCCACTGAGCAGCCCAGTAAACTCCTACTCAATGGTTTGGCAGCAACACCGCAGTGTACTTAGAAAGAGTAGAGACAGAAGGCTTGTATGTATTATCAGATCATGTCAGGTTATCAGAGACTTTGCTTTCACTCAGGACAAGATCACACACATCAAAGCTAGTCCGATGCCCGAAAAGCACCAAGTGTGCCATCTAGTGCTGATCTGGGAGGATTCGCTTTGCAAGAAAGGCAAAACAGCCACAGAAAGTGACAGAGATACAACTCAGTGCAAAGATGAAACTCCTTCAGTTTCCTCTGTAAGCCATGTGGAAAAATAGCACTGTGTTGTAGAAAGAAGGAAAAAAAAGTGGTGGTGGTTTTACATTCTGTTATTCTGAAGAGAAACTTCACTGGACTCACTGAACACACGAAGGTCACTGTAAGAAGTACTGCAGCGACTGTGAAAACAGCAGTTGGATTGAAACGGGGGAGCTTTCTAAAGCACTTATCTCCAGTTTGGGATGTGGACCACAGATTTGTAACAGAGTGTGGGAGTATGGTGCTTAATAGATAAGGGCATTTATCAGGTATGTAGGACCTAATGAAAGCTTTTGCTGTTTTCAGGATTGTTTGAGACCATACAATCTCAGGATGCATCAAATTTCATGCTTTTTTTTTTTTTTATATCTGTCTGTTGCTGGAATCCAAACTTATGAGAGATGAAATGTTAAACTGCTTTTTAATCAAACAAAAAACAACAACAAAAAGTTGTACTTAAGTGACTTTGAGGACAAACACTTTAGCCAAAACGTTTTCCTGCAAAATAAGTGCATGCATTTTACTCCCAAGACTTCCCCTATAAACAATATGTTTAATTTTTTAATGCCATGGGGGGTTAGAACGCCAGCAATTGTTGCCAGTGGGATTAAATGGGTTCAAGCCAGCTGCAATTAAGAGTTTTTATATTAGTGAATTACTTCTTAATATTTCTGACCTGCTTCACAAATAAAGGCAAAATATTTATGTGGATGACTGGAAAACACACACAAAAACACACAAACTGTTGCGTAAGCAGTAAGCTTAAATGTGCATGTATCTAGTAGCGATAATCCTGAGTAATCCACATACTGACATGTTTACAGAGAACTACCAAGCAGGGGAGGGATACTAGTTGTTTCCAAGGTGCTGAATATCGCTCAGATTACAGTAAGGTCAATTATAAAAATGGAAAAGAGATGGCATGGCTGTAAATCTAGCCTGAGCAGGCTTGTGAGAGAGGAAACCAAGTGGTCTGTGTCAACACAGAAGCAGCTACGTGGCTGAGATAGGAGACGCATATTCACACTTCCTAATATTAGGAGTCACAGAAAAAACTACTCAAACTACCGCTGTGGGGCTTGTGTGACAATTAAAAACGTGACCTTTGAAACAATCATAAACCAAACTTTTCTGCAAGAGGCTGCAGAAGAACTGAAAACGCAAAAGCCAGCGCAGCGACACGTGCTGTGCTCTGCAAACAAACGCTTTGCAGTTTGTTTTATTTCAGAGCTAAACTACCTGCAGAAGCACGAACAGTTTTCTCATGAACGATGGGGAAATAGTCCAGATGTGTAAAGCATGGCAGACATATTCGGGGCTGTATCTGCGGCCAAAACAGATTTTACTTTAATCATGAAAATGGGGAAAAAAGGAATCTCATTTTGTTTTTTACATTTACTCTTAATATCTTCTGCACATCATTTATTTTGCTAGCAGTGATTTAAAGTTTAAAATTTAAACTTCAAAAAAATCATGAAAAACATCCAATAACTCCACGGCAGAACACGTAATGATTATATATTTGTAGTGTAAACATAGGGAAATAATTTGTGCTAAATTTTTAAATTAAACGTAACACTGCACTCATAGTGCCAACACATGGCTGCAGTTAAGCCATTTGTTGACAAGGTTTAATAATAAGACCCCCCCCTCCCAAAAAAACAAAACCCTCATAAATAATATGGTTTCACAACTGCAGCCATAACCTCACTAATGATTATGGATTTGTACGCAGGGAAAAGAAAATCCACTGCTGAGTGGATTTTCTTCATTGCCAACTGGATCATAACTCACACTTAGCTTACTGAATAACTTCTTGCAGCTTTATCAAGTTATTAAATAAAACTGCAATGAGCACCAACCTTTGTTTTCTGTCCAGAGCCCTCCATTCAGCCTGTCAGGTGATGCGTTCAATACATAATGAATTAGACGCTGAGGCTTTTGTGTATGCAGGCCTTATGCTGATGAAAACATCTACTCACTCATTAACACAAGCTCATTTTTCCATTTAAAATTTTATTTTCAAAAATACAAAACAAGGAAAATAAGTATATGTACACAAACACTATTAAAATAGAATATGTATTGTACAAAATATGTACAGCTTTTGTCCAACTGAAAAACAAGTCCTATCTGGTTCTTTTGTCCTTGATGGTGTAGTGAAGAACTAATGGCTGGGCCTAAAGGGAAAAGATATCGCAGTATTTAAAGTGAGGTATACATAACCACACACATCTTGCACAGATAATGCAAAAACCACCCCACTATGTCCAGACTGAGTGTTTCGTTCAATTGAAACAGATTGTTTTAACAGTTTTTTTAAGCTATGACTGGAATTTTTTATTACACATCTTAAAACTTTCTCCTCATTTACCAACTGAATCCCAGTACAAAGGAATTGTTCAGGCGTAAAGAAATGTGTGGCATTTATTTGCACTGTACCTTGCCAAACCAGTGTGAGAGCCATAACCGCTTCATGGTCATGTGATCTGGCAGAGACTCATTATTGAACAGCATCTGGACCTGTAGGGAGACCACACAAACAGGTGTGAAGAAAATCTCAATATAGACTTTTATCACTTCTTTCTTCACTGAAAACATGATTGGGCAGCTTTGTGTTAATGGCACTGTTACTGTCATGGACTAAACTAAACTAAACAGCAGACATGGGGAAAATACAACCCCAGAGCTGGAACTGGCCCGCAGAGCAAGTCTGCCAAGGTCCTAAGAGTTTGACACTATGTTAATATTATTATTATTGCATATAATACAGTTCTCTTTGAAAGATTAACCAACATTTAAACCAACATTTTAGTTAGGTTTTACATTCTCAGACAGAAAAAAAGATGTGAACTATCTCAGTGAAACACAAGGAAACAAAACAGACAAGAATGGACAAAGATCAACACAGAAATGGTTTATGTTGTGAATGCATCGCAATGAAACACACAAACAAAACATTCAAGTAAGAAAAACAAGCTGAAACATTAACGGGTAGAGTGGTGATTTATAATGGAAACTAAAATCAGTCTGAGTTAACCATATTGACACAAATAAAGGTAAACAGTAAGTTTTTTTACTTCTTAAACAAGTTGTGTCTGTCGGGTTTACCAAAATGTGACACAGTTGAACACTATAAAAGTGAAACGTGTGTTATGCTGATAATTACTGGTAGCGCAAATGTAAACAGGAAAAAAGCCCTTTAAGGTATGGAGTTCTTGGGGGAAACGGTAATTAGTAAAAATCACAAATCAGTTTTTGCATCAGGGAAGAAAAAAAAATGCTGGGAATATTCTGATGTTACATTTTTAAATAAGATAAAAGAGTATCGCTCACTGACCTGGTGTTTTTCTACGTTTAGTCGATGACAAAGCACTTTCCGTAGGTGCCTCACTTCCGCCCGAACAGAACAGCGAACAAACTTCTGCTGCAGAGATAAAGTCAAACAGTGCACTGTAAAACTTCAGACAAGCAATATAATGAGTCATTAACATGTTCAAACGGAAAACAATCCAAATAAATTATGACCAGCTGCACTTTTATTTACTGCATAGTCTCCTATCACCCCAGGGGAGATGTTTAGGGGCAGTTCATATTTATACTGAAGGTAAATATGTCAAATTTATGCCTTTTAAAAAAAAACTATAAAACTGATAAATCGGTCTCTGCTAAACTTTTGGACTTTAAGATTCATAACTTGTACTGATGGAGAAACTGTTGCAGTGTTGAGTCAGAGTTGGACTGGTTACAATTAGATTAACAGTGAAGAAAAATTCTGCTTCCTGCTCGACATTTTCCACTCTCGACTGACTTATTTGACACTCGCATGAATGCAGGGTGAGTTTTACTTTTGTTTTTGTAGAACTTTGAAATTTGCTTTAATTCATTAAAGCAAGACTATGATTGCGTATGCAGAGTAGTGAGAAAGTGGTCAGGTACAACTGCATACAGTTAGTTATTTTTTAAATACTAAAAGTTGAGATAAAATACCTAAACAACAACGCCCAAATCTGACTTATTATGAAATTTAGCCCACGTAAAATCTAAATCAACTCTCCCAATCAAACTCCTCTTAAGTAGAAGAATTTATTAAAAGGACATGGCTTTGGTATCACGTGAACGTGTGTTAAACAATGATGCCCTCTGCTGGAAAAACAAATCATTGCACTATTGATGGTGTACAGCATGTTTAGGTTAAACTGATCACTCAATGATCCTCGTATCTGACCTGAACTGGACGATGAGTTCCATTTTACTTTTTACGTGTCTGCCCCTCAATAAATTTGTCAATTAATCGCAGAACCACTAGACCAAAATTTGGAAATGTTTAGTAGGCAACATTTCCACCTATATATTTTTCTTTTTCCGTGTTTCATATTGTCCCCAGGTAGGGGAAGAAAGTTGAATAATGAAAACTTTATAACTATACACATACAATACAATATATAGTATGCTTAGCACAGGTTTTGGCTTTCCAACAAAAGGAAGTCCCCTGAACTGAAATAATAACATTTCTGTAAGCGGGATCTCATTGAACTGCATAATCTCTCTCTCTCTCTCTCTCTATATATATATATATATCTCCAGAGAGAGAGAGAGAGAGAGAGAGAGAGAGAGAGAGAGAGAGAGCAAAGGTCCATTTCAAGTCATGGAAACCCCTTCTAGTAGCACTCAACATTTTTATAGCAGCCCTCATTTTTCATGAATCCAAAACGGTTTGGCCCAAACAATGGATGACATGATGACGGGTAAGTGGTTGTGCACTTAGCAAAAACTTGACAAGTACACATTAATAGATCTGGTCCCCAAAGCAATTTAAAACAAAGATTATGATGTATTTGTTCCATTTATTGATACACTTGTGTGATGTCTGAGTTAACACAGCTTGTTTGACATAAGGACCTCAACACTAACCACTCTGCAAACATTACCCAACAACTTAAGCCTCCAATTTCAATACGTGGGCCAAAGATACTACAAAAATCCAGTTATTGAGAAAGAAGCAGTTTGGTTGGGAAATGAAGAATGATTATCTGCCTCACTGGTGTACTTCTCCCACTTATCCCCGTGTCTCTGTGAGTGTGATGTTTCATCAGCAGCCAGACAAACCAGATCTTGTGTGTCCGCACTTGTCACTGTGCCATGTATTTGCTGTACAGAAATAACTTGTAAAAGCTTCCAAAAATGTGCCCTGGAGACATGTTTGAAGGAGGCCACTTTGAAAGCAATAATAAACGGCTTAACGATCTCACAAAGTAAAACGACTTGCCGATGTACGTTTATGGTACTCTATCAGGGCTTATTAGTGACTTACCTGAAGAGTAAGCTTTGTTTTATCTTTTTTTTCAGCTAGTGATGAACTGAAAAACAAGAAATAAATAGCTGTGAAACATGCATGCTATGTTAAAGCAGGTTTATCTTGAACCTCATAGCTTACAACATGCAGACTAATATAATCACCTTCATATTTACATTCTATCAGCCTTATCTCAAATAAATATTTTATAAAAGTACACACAGATCACTTTAAGATAATCCATTACAAGCAAAAGTACAGCCTACCTTAACCTTTCTAAACACAGTGAAACCTGCTCGTCGTATCTGTAGAAGTGAGCTTTTGAGTGGTCAAAGCTTGTGTAAGGTACTGCAGCATCTGGTACACCATCTAGACACAAAAGGCAATCAGGGTTAATAGATCCAAATGAACCTTCAGACCAGATACAGGTGCAGTTTGACTCAGGACAGACAATCACCAGCTCTGTCACTACCTGACTTTGGTGCTCAGGGCTTGGTGCAAAAAAGCTTAACAGCTTGAAATTTGATGATAACCTTGAAAAAGGATTTGCAGTTGTAGCCAGTGTGGCATAATTCTGACCAGTACATCAGCAAAAAGGTAAGATTTGTGTTATTAAGATACATATCAGTCTCATAGTCATTCATCCAAACAAACGGCAATTCAACCTACGACTAATTCAAAACCACTGCGTTATTTGATAACAGCTGGGTCAATATGGCATCATTTGCATTCAGCAAATTAC
>VOQK01025169.1:7375-17515 GCA_015052645.1 Benitochromis conjunctus | reverse complement strand
GTGCTGTTGTGTTTCCTGGAACACTATTTCAATTCTTGGTCCAAGTTCAGCATTGCAAGTACTACAGCCAGTCACATTGTTGTGATGTCATAGTTTTCCAACTTGGAAACACCATCACACCATCACACCACACACCCTAACCCTTAACCATAGCCATTATTCTAACTACAGTTCCTAACCCCAAGTCTAGGATCCATGGGCTTCACCAAATGCTGTTTGCTCCCTGGAGACGTTCTGTCAGGCCGGCCTTTAGTTGCTACCATTTTTTGGGTCTCTGTTATCAGTTCTGTCTTTAGGAACTAAAAAACATGCTCTTTTGGATTGCAATGAAGTATAAGTACTTGACAAAAGAACAACATCCCATTTCTTTGCCTTGAGAAATTCTTGGGTCACATTTGTAGCGTGCTTTGGGTCATTATCTAAATGTATTTGCACTGTCAAGCTCTGTCCGCCCTGCTCAGATTTAGAAATTCTGCAAAGCTGCTTTGCAGAATTTCTAAATCTGAGCAGGTCGTCTAGCCTAGTATACTTCCAAGCAGTTGGATCGTCAATAAACACTACTTATCATTGTGATAATGTGATATGCTTCAGGAGACCCTTCACGAGTTGTTTCTTTCCTTTTCCATACTTTTCTCGTCCTCGTCCCATCATTCTGGTACAAGTTAGTCTGGGTTTCATCTGGGCAGAGAGTTTTATTTGGCCAAGCTCTTTTTGATTTTTTTCTGGTAAAATCTATTTTGGTCTTCCTGTTCTTGATAGTAACCAGTGGCAAACCTTCTGTATGAACATTTTGAACTTGTGAAATGATATGCGTACCTCCTCAAGAGCATCATTGACATGGTTACATGTTGTGAAGCTTGTTGATTGTGAAGTTTTACACAATCAAGGAAAGATTCTACACTCATCCACTTAAGCTGTCTTCTGTGGTGTTCAGGCCTTTTCCTATTCCTGAGCTACTTATTAGTCAATTGTCCAGTTACTTTTGAGTCTCTGTGGAGTCAAGGAAAACTAAGTACATCCCATGATTCAGTAGCTTGTAGAACCACAGCAGTAATTTAAGTAATTGTTTTCTGTACGACTTGCAAGATGCCCAAGTGCTTTGGTTAGTGCCTAAAGCCTTTGGTTGCAAAACAAGCCCTGATATTCTTCTGTAACCAATGCCATCAGTTTGCTTTGCAACAATAGGGTTCCAAAGGTCTTGAGAGAGCTCATTGGTTTTACCCATCCTGAGATGTTTCTTGTGTGACACCTTGGTAATGAGACACCTTTTGATTTCAAAATTTTTATGCAAATCAGAGATGGCTGAACAGAAAATATTCTAAAACTTGGATGGTTAGAGATGGAACGACCCAATGCGGTCACATTTCTTGAGTATCATAATTTAGAATCTGTATCAACATCTGCATCTATGCTTTCTTGGCAGGTATCACCAGTCTCCTTGGAAGTGGGGTCTATACTGCAGCTTATCCTCTTCATGATGTAAGTAGTATCTTTGTTAGTGCAAATAATTATTGGATTAGAAATATCTGTGGTTTTAGTTTACCAAGTACAAAATGGTGGTGCCTTACAGTAAAGGTTTCTTTGCTGGTGACACATCAGTGGCATGTATACAACTTTGTTTTGTTTTGTGGCTTCTTTTGGTAATTTTGCCCCTGTACAGCACCACAGCTGATTTTAAAGTCAGTAAAGTTTAGACTTCCATCATGTCTTCAAAGGGTTTAACCAAAGCATTGCATTAACCACATTAATGAATTGCATTCATTTGGCCTCTTCTGTAGAATAAAGACCTGCCTGTCTTTAGTTTTATCTTCAGTAACTAAAAAGACTGAGATAAGGTGACTGGCTTGGCCATTGAATACTATCGTAATTACTTGTCTTGAGAAACTCTTGGGTTGCTTTTACACTTTGTTTTGGATCATTATCCATTTGCACTGTGAAGTTCTGTCTGATGAGTTTTTCGTGCATTTTTTTTAAATCTGAGCAGAGAGTAGTTCTTATACAGTTCACCCTGCTGCTTCTATCAGCACTCACATTGAACACTACTACTACTTGAGGATCCGGAGGTGTCCCGCTCACAGGCAATGCAGAACCTGTTTTTTGAGCCAGTGTTGAGGAGACTCGCCTAGCTCTAACTGCCTGTCTCCTGATGTATATCCAGCTTTCACAGGTGGCCACTGCTTAAGTAGCCTAGAAGGTCAAGTGCGATTTCTCAGCCACATCCGTTAACAGCATCACTTCTTTCTGATCAGTGGACTTGGTGAAATTGGTTATGTTATACTTTAGTGGCAGGAGAAAATAGGCTAAGAGCTGTAAGATGTAATATTCATATGAACGCTTTTATCTTTACTGGATTAAAAGCAATTTAGAAGGGGCAAAGCAAAGACTGAATTAATTAGTAATAATCACATAATCAAATCACCTGAATGTTATCCTATTCTAACTGATCTACTCTATGCTAATGCTGATTTCTTATACTGGTCTTGAGCTGAATGGACTCATCTCTGTCTCAAGCCTCATAAAGCCAAATGGGGAAGCACTGAGTCAGTATAAAGTCCTCCGACTCCTTTGAGACCTTAATCAAACACAGCCAAGCAGAGTAAAAGTCAAAAATTATAATTCCAATTCATGAGTCCACTTTTGTTGGGCAGTGGTTAATCCTCTGGTGCCTCCGGCTAAAACTTGTGAACTGCAAAGTCCTTTCTTCTGATGTTGCTCTGTAGTCATCCACAGGACAATAGAGGACACACACCACACCTTCCTAAGAGTCCTCTTTTATATTCATTTGGCCATATGTTTCACACACACCTCTCCCCTTACCCATTACTCATTACCACTTATTAATCAGCTATAGTCACTGGAGTCTCCTGGGTCATGCGTCTAAGAATAGAGTGGCCAATTACCAGAGTATTACAGATGTGTAGCTGATTGGAGAAAATGGATTTGAAATGTGAATGGGTTTGTGGTGCACCAGCTTCTGTTTAGGGCCAGATTGTGAGGAGTAACCTTATAATCACCTAGCTGCTGATTTCCCAGCTGCTTGGGAGGACCTACTGGAGGACAGTTATGGTTAAGTTTATTTAGCCTGAACTGACTGCTGGGGTTGGGCTAGGTATAGTGTTTTTTTCAGTGGTGCGGAGCTGTGTGTCCAATTCACTGAGCCAATTACACAACTGAAGAACCTCAAGCCATGCTACTAGTGAGACTATAAGTGAATATTAAAAATATAATTTGCAGGTGATTCAAGAGAAAGTGTGCACTGATGAAGTACTACAGTAAGAGCAAACACCATGTTTACAAACTTTAATTTTCTATCATCTTTTTCAGGGAGACATTAATGAGGAGAGTGCAGACCCCAATGACAGGAAGGTAAGAATGTGAAAATGCCAGGATAAGTCTCGAGAGAGCTCACTGGTTTATCCATCATGAGATGTTTCTTGTGTGTCATCTTGGTAATGAAACACATTTTTATAGGCCATCAGCTGGGACTGAACCAGCTGATATTAATTTGCACTAAATGGCAGGATTATTTTCTAATTACTGATAGATTTCAGCTGGTGTCATGACGTTTTCATACTTTTTTGCACCTCTTCATGTGTTCAAGGGATTAACCCTGCTTCTCATTACTATTACATTATTATTCTCATTATTGCATGTTTCATTTTTGGACATCTTTGGCTTTATTTCTTTGCATGTGTGCATTGGATGGGTTGTTAACCACATTTGGTGGGAATCTAATGTCACTAGCCCCTTTAGAAATATATAATGCTTAGAAAATTGGTGACGTGTTCAATACCTTTTATTGTCCACTTACTTATTTTACTTCTGTGTACGCACGCACGCACGCACGCACGCACGCACGCACGCACACGTATAACATATGTAAATATCTCCTCCAGCTTTTATATGAGGAGTGGGCAAACTACAGCGTATTCTACAAGTACCAGCCAATTGGACTTGTGCGGTAAGGACATTCCTTCATGTATCATATAAGATCTGTAAGTGTTTGAAAAATGATATAACTTTTGTAATGTTTCAGCTATATACTGTACCACCAGGGTGGATTTTAAAATGATCGCAATGTGATTAAAGTGCAGACTTTCAGCTTCAAGTTAGAGGGTTATAATAAGTTTTCAAATAAACTATTTAGGAATTATAGCCATTTTTATACACTCTAAACCCCTTCCCTGTTTCAGATACTATGTTTCTTCCCTTGAGATGTTTTGCAGGCCTTTACTACAGCCATCTTCAGTTGCTGCTTGATTGTGGATCTCTCTGTCTTTAGATTTGTGTGTTGTTTGTTCATCCTGCAGCTTTTTTCAGTCACATCGTCAATAAACACTAGTTACACATACACCCTGGTCTTTCTAACCGGAGACTGACTTTTCTCCTTCTACTCCTGCTTACTCCCACATACATATTAGATTAATGTGTGATTCTAAACTAGCTGGATGTGAGGTTAATAATGTGTGTAGGATGAAGCACTATATGAATAATTATAACTGCTTTAAATATCATTCTGACAACATTACATGGCCATCATCCGCCTCCACAATAAGCCACCTCCTGCTTACCACAATTTATACTTCTGGGTTTTGAACCAACCATATTAATAAGTCAGAATATAGATGTGTACTTATCATGGATATATTATTACAATATAATGTATAGTTAGAAATGCAGGAAACAATTCACAAGGTTCTTTGTGTCTGTGCAGATAGTGGTAAAGAAGGGACAAACAAAATACTACAGTTCAGATTTGTGTAATTAAAAATGATTGTTATCTGTTTCCCCTGGTGTTTAGGAAGTATTTTGGTGAGAAGATTGGGCTGTACTTTGCCTGGCTAGGCTTGTATACTCAGATGCTGATTCCTGCCTCACTCGTGGGGGTCATTGTCTTTTTGTATGGATGTGCCACAGTTGATGACAACATTCCAAGGTAAACAAAAATGCATGTGCACAAATTCCAGTACTGTTTCATCAGTTGTGATCATAATTATGATCACCTCAGAGATCTGGAAATTTAAAGACAAGCTCTGTGAACACCATTTCAAGCTGGAAAGCTGCAGGGTATCACCATGGGTAAAAAGATGAATGCAAATCTAGTAGCCAGATTTAACATTATTTATTTAACACATGTCTTATTATCACATGGTTGTGATCATAATCCCAACGTGATTATTTACCTCCCTCTTCAAAACACACACATCATATACATGCACCTGAACAACAGTGTTGTAAAATTAGAATATTCTTAATTGTTAGACTCAGTGTAACGATCTGTGTTATAGCTGGGGTCTGCTTTGAACACAAAGCCTTATTTGTTATCAGTGAAAAAGGTTAAGGACATAAGGTGGTTTATTATTTCTAATCATGCTTGTGTGATTACTTCAAGTAAAAAAATAGTTTTGATTTGAAGACTATGGAGAATCTGGTCACTGCAGATGGCTGCTCCTGTCTGAGCCTGGTTCTGCTGGAGGTTTCTTCCTGTTAAAAGGGAGTTTTTCTGTCACGCTGTCACCTGTCACCTGCTGTTCATAGAGTTCATGTGATTGTTGTGTTTTTTCAATGTATATTTGTTGGGTCTTTACCTTCAAATATAAAGCACCTTGAGGAAACTGTTGCTGTGATGTGGCAAAATGTAAATAAAATAAAACTGAAGTGAACTGAAATATAACTCATCCATATTTAACAACTATAAATAAGAAGCTCAAAGTTTCAGATATGCACATTTTCTTGTTTTTGTGTATTGTGGCACGGTCTTTGCTGTTTGAGCTTATTCTGAAATGTTTCCATGTGCTGTTTGCACCACATACTGGATTTTGATTCATAGGTCATGAGTTCAGTTTCAACTTATTATTAATAGAATTTAACGCACACCTTTCTATCTCGTGTTGCTATCTAGTGCCACTTATGCCATATTTTTGGTAATATGCCTTGCTCAGATCATTTTACAATACATATGTAACTGCACACTATTGATATTGTAGGCATGTAATAGAGTGATGATGCCAAAAAGTCTGAAACGTTACTCTTTCATTCCCATCCAACCCCTCTTCTAAAAGCTTTGTGGTTGTTTTCCATGCTTCCACAACAAAACACTAATAATACATTATAGTAAATTTAACGTAGAGGCTAAGTAAAGAAAGTTACCAGTAAAAACTATTTAACAGTGTAGGACTTATAATTAAATCAAAAAATGGAAAGAGGACATGAAAGTACAGCAAGCAGAAGAGAACTGTAAAAGTGTGATGAATTACTACAGAAATGAGGGCCTCCTTTCCTTTCTCCACCTGCTTTTTATCATCCACAGGATATTATGACATGCTGGCAGTGCAAATTTCTATCCAGTGGAGACAAATGCCACTCACTGTAAGTGTCAGAATCCTAACAGCAAACAGACTGTAACACAAACCAGATGACCCATCTATTCATCAGTGCCTAATGGGAATCTGTTTTAAGAAAACTGAGCTAGTAACAGCTGAAAATCTCAAAAAAGAAATATCCTGAATAGTTACTATTATTATAATAACAAAAATACGTCACATTCTTCTACATTTGCTACCAAAGTTAGCCCTGTGGCTGATGGCTGTGAAGTATTCGCTGATTTAAACGGACATGAGTGCTCCATTTCATCAGGTGTGTCCTGTTTTTCTGTAAACATGACAAACATCATATCCCAGTGTATATATTGTCATACTATTACAGTCACATCACTAAGATCAAAAAGCTCAGGCTTCAGATCGCTCTAAATGCTTATTGCTATTGGATGCTATTGGAAGTGTCAGCAAACTAACAGGAGAACAGGATATTGTCAAAAAGGGAGGATGACCTCAGCGAAAATGCCAGAGCCTAGTGCAGCATGAATAAGGATTATTTCCAAGTCTAAAAAAATATGAAGAAATCCACTTTAACATTGTTGAGGAAATGTATACATGTTCCTGCAAAGCTGCAAGTTTTGCCTATTTCCTAATATGTAATATGTATGTACTGTATATAGTGTTTATGAAAAGGTTTCATATAAAGTACAGTTAATATAAAAATTGGAAAAATATGATGAAAAAAGAATAAAAGTATACGCTCATGATAAAAATTGAAAGAGGGAGAAAACCCCCAATAACCTGATGATTCCCCTGCGAGCAGCTCTTGGTAACAGTGGAAAGGAAAAACTCAATTTCAACAAGAGAGGAGCCAGACTCAAGGAATGGCAGCGATCTGCTGCTGCTGTTTGGGAAGTGAGGAGGAAGAGAAAAGAAAAAAAGTATAAACTATGGAGAGCAAAGACAAATGTAACCCTTTCACACATAGTGGTCGCTACAGTGGACAGCTATTCAAAGGCTGTTGTATTTGTGTCAGTGTTGCTGGTATACTTGCACATAAACCACTACATTGGACACTGATGTGTCACTCTTTACCAAATTCATAAGTCAAAATGTATGTTGTCCACATAGTTGACATGTAAAAGTGGATATGTAAAAAACTTTTGAAAAGTACATGTTTAAAAAAAATGAAGTTCAAAAATCTTTTTTTCATGCCTGAAGATGAATAAAAATACTTAAGGAAAAAATCCTGATTGAGGTTGTCATAATTCATGCAAACAAGGGTTAATATTCAGTTCAATTCAATTCAATTTTATTTATTTAGCGCCAAATCACAACAACAGTCGCCTCAAAGCCCTTTATATTGTAAGGTAGATCCTACAATAATACATACAGAGAAAACCCCAACAATCATATGACCCCCTATGAGCAAGAACTTTGGCGACAGTGGGGAAGGAAAAAGACAGGATAAATGACATCCTGTGAAGGAGAGCCAGGGATTAATAACAAGCATGATTGAATGCAGAGAGATCTGTTAACACATAGTGAATGAGATAAGATGCTCTAGTGGGATAACAATGCATGGGGAGTAAAAAGGGATTAAGTAATGCTCTTCTGGGAGCTGGTTCCACAGGACAGGAGCCTGAAAGCAGAAGGCTCTGCCTCCTATTCTAATGCTAGAAACTGTAGGAACCACAAGTAAGTCAGCAGTCGGAGAGTGAAGGACACTGTTGTTTGACCTATGGTGATTTGGGTGACTCTGATGGGGGTGGAGGTGTCTTCACAGCATCATTTACCATCCTCCTGCCCCTGTCTATGCTTGTGTATTCACCCTTGGTTAAATGTTTGGTTTCCAGGTTTCATTGTGGTACAATTTCACCTATAGAGGCAAGACACATGTTAATACTTTTCTGAGGCCCCCCATAAAAAAGAAAAGGAAAAAAAGAGTGAGGTGCGTTGTTGGGGCAGTACGGTAATCACAGGTCATTAGGATAAGATAGGGCCTGAATATTTATTAAGTGACTAGAAAGATTTAGTTTGATTCTGGATTTAACAGGGAGCCAATGAAAAGAAGCCTGGATGAGAGAAATATGTCTCTTTGTTTGCCTGTCAGTACTCTTGCTGTACGCTTGCTATGCAGGCGCCATAACAAATTGTTACATTTTTGTGTGATTTGAGATTAGCCTAGGAGGGTTGCATTACCCAAGTGATGGGCTATAATCATGTATTTTACATAATCTAAACAGTAATAGAAATACAACTCTGTATGTGCCTTTCTGTTAATTCTAGCATGGAGATTTGTCATCCAAAGAACAACATCACCATGTGTCCACTGTGTGACAGAGTGTGCAGCTACTGGAAACTTAGCACTGCCTGTGGGACTGCCCGGGCAAGTCATCTGTTTGACAATCCTGCCACAGTTTTCTTCTCTATATTCATGGCTCTCTGGGGTGAGTGACAGAAGTTCATTCAAAAACACAAAAGTAAAATATGTGTGTCCACTTTATAACGTGCTGTTAAAAAGTATTTGCCTCTTCCTGATTGCTTTTTTTTGCTGTTTTGTCACACTTATTTTTCAAAGCATCAAACTAATTTTGATATTACACAAAGGTGTAAATATAAAATGCATTCATTAAATGATGATTTCATTTTTTAAAGGGAACAGGTTATCCAAACCTGCGCATATGTGAGAAAGTAATTACAACATCCCCAGAAATAGTCTGGAGTCTATTATCTTATTGTACTCAGATTTGATTATAGATAGCCCTTCTTCTGTTTGTTGATCACTTTTCTGGGAGAGGTTTTATAGAATAAATTGAATTGTCTCATGCAGGTGGAACAGTTTTTGTTGATTAGCACTGTCACCTCACGGCAAAAATTTTCTGGTTCAAATATAGCAGCTGGATTTTCAGGGACTTTGGTTCCCTCCCACAGTCCAAAGACATGTATGTCCAGGGAATTAGTCATTCCAGGATCGGCTGTAAAGCACGGGTGGTTGTCTGTCTCTCTATTTTAGGCCTTATTTACCTAACCAACTTGTCTTTACTCATGCCTGCATCTGCTGTACTTACCACCACCAATTTTTCTTACTCTGTGTACTTTCCAGCTTTTATATTTGAAACATGCACATTTTGATGTCTGCTTGCTTCTGCATATTTCCTTACCTTTCTTTTAAAGCTGCCATGTTCATGGAGCATTGGAAAAGGAGGCAGATGAGACTCAACTATGAATGGGACCTTACAGGGTTCGAGGATGAGGAAGTGAGTAATAACAAAATTGCTTTTCTATGTGAAAGGATAAAAATCAGAGAGCTGCGGCTCACTCAATAAATAAAAGCTCTGCTATTTATACAATACTATACAAGAGAACCCAGGTGACAAATATTCAGCTATTAAAGGAAAGCTGACTTTTCCATATAGAAGCATTTTTGTGTTTCTCTTTATTTTTGTTGTTTATTCATGTTCAATCACATTGAACATGAATTGACTTTACTATTCAATGTGATTTTGAAAAAAACTGTATCCTCTTTTAATTTACTTTCATATAGACTGAAAACATATTGATGCATTTTTCACTTTACTTAAATGTTGTTTCTCTGAATTTGTTTTTCACAGGAAGCTCTCAAGGTTTGGTGAAAATTCATATTATTATATTACTATTATCTTGACTCTT
Source organism: Benitochromis conjunctus (assembly GCA_015052645.1). Lineage (NCBI taxonomy): Eukaryota > Metazoa > Chordata > Actinopteri > Cichliformes > Cichlidae > Benitochromis > Benitochromis conjunctus. The sequence goes on along the minus strand of VOQK01025169.1, from coordinate 7,526 downwards.
TACTTTTCATAAACTTTCTGCTGCTGCTGCGACCTGCTCAATTTATATATATCCTTCATACCATGTACAGCATACATTACATCAATATGGCTGAGCTATGAAAATATCTATACAGAGTCCAAAAATGTGTTATTGGATGAAAGAAAATCAT
>VOQK01025168.1:7209-20214 GCA_015052645.1 Benitochromis conjunctus | reverse complement strand
GACTAGTGTTTTGAAAATTCTCCCAAATTCTGTTCAGTTTTTGTCTTGAGCAACTCCAGATCCACAACTGAAACACCGGAAAGTAAAGTGAAACAGAAAGTGAAAGCCTACATAAATAAATACCTCTCATTCCATGGTTCAGGACCAATTTATGCTCATCTGGTGAAAGGAGATCGAGGTTTTCAGCTTGGAGATGCTCCATGTCAAGTCCAGTCACACTAAGCAGCAGCAAAACCACTGCTGGCAACAGGCATCTCAAACACTTCATCCTTTCCTTTTTTCTGTGATCAAACCAACAACATTGTATTAATGTTATAAGTGAGCTGATGCAACCCTGATACAAAACTCCATACATCCATCTATTTTCTTCCACGTATCCAGGGCCGGGTTGCAGGGGCAGCAGCCTAAGCAGAGAAGCCCAGACCTCCCTCTCCCCGGCCACCTCCTGATACAAAACTGTGCTGAAGAAATACAAAATCAAAGTGCTTACATTAAGTAGAGCCACCTGTGTCCTGAAACACAGTGTAGAAATATGTTGTCTGTACCAGAATCGTCTCCCGCTCTGTATTTGTCTCCTCTGATCGAATGACAAGCAGCAGTAACACCAACACAACGGCCGACAGCTGAGTTTGGATTGAGAGTTCACTGAATTGCAGTGCCCATGCCCAGCTAGGGTTGGACTTTATCCTCAGGTTCACCTTAAAATGATAGACACCAGTCCTCGACTTATCTGTGTACAGTGAGATAAAACTCACATTTAAACACATATCTCTGCCTTACTTAAATCACTTCAACTGTGAATGAGGTTTAAAGTCCAGCTAAGACTGAACAGTAAAGCCTTTGCGCATTTCACTCCTCCTCCTATTGAGTGTTTTTGTGAGCTAATTGGAGTGTGCAAGCCCCTGATCAGAACTGGTGTTTGCTGTATGCTTCACGATATGCCTATTACCTTGATTTATATCTAACAAGCTTTGTGTTCAGCTACAGTACTAATGTTGCTGTTTACATGTGAATCTGATTCTGTAATCTCCCGCATTAGCAGGTAGTTTAGATCCTGGGCACTGGGATATGTATTAGAATAATACTTCCAAAAAACTGCCCCATAGAACTTGTATATATATATCCAGAGGCATTAGAGTAGTACACAGAGTATGGTTTTATTTTGAGTTAGTGTAAGTACACTGCACAGGACTGAAGCGTGTTCATTTTACACAAAGAACTGATTAAATACACTTTTTAAAAAATTTCTGATCTCTTTTATTTCTTTACATCCATCAATCTTTCTTCTCCCATGTGAACCCTGCCAATTACTTTTGCCTTCAAATTTTTTCTCTATTTTAAAAGCACAAACACTAAAGAGCCAGAAACATCTGGTTCCTTAGTGTTGGTTTACCTTTTTTTTAAAGAGAGTTGCTTGTAATCTGACAGCCCAGTTCAACAGTAGTCCAACTTCAGATAAAGACAGTCATATGCAGTTTTACAGAAGATGCAATTGTTGTTTTTGAATGCATAAAACAGAAATATTAGTGCCATCCCTTTGTTTTAGTGTTTTATTTTAAACATATTATTATAAGATCAATCACAAATTACAAATGTATTAATCATAAATGGGGCAGTTAAAACAACAGATACACAGAACAAAAATCTTACAGTCATCAAAATATTTGAGTTGTGAAAATAAGTGGATAATTATTTACAAAATACTACTTTGCCACGTAAGAGGGAAATTAAATCAGCCTTGTCCCACCATTGATGGTGTACACATTGCTCAGTTCTTTAGTTGCTTAAGCTGCTCTGCAAATACATCCAGCCCACACTACAGCCACGGTGGAAACATCAGCAGCTGCTATGAATAACACTTCCAAACTAAGGAGACTGTTAAAGCGCCTTGAATAAAACTGAATTGAATTGAACTGTTAACGGAGAACGATGCATTCAGGATCTTCACTGCATTCATGTGAGTTTAGACAGGAAGGAATCGATGACCTAAGGGGCAGAAAGATGCACATAAAATTCAAAAACATGAACACACACACACACATATATATATAAAACAGCGTTAAATTCTGAATGCTTACACTGACCTTTGCCATGTCTCCTGCAGGTCCTGGAACAAACTTCAAAAATGGTTCCTGCTGCCACAACTCCTGTAACTGCTGATTAAAAACTTGAAGGTTTCTGCAACAAAGAAACAAATCATAAAACTCTGACAAATTAAAATTAAAGCTAATGTCTATTTATTGTGTCAAAAGCTTGTTTTTTATATTAATAATAAATATATTAAACTTACTTATCCACCAGAGGTCTTGTTGAGCCACTGAAGCCACTTGCCTTTAGATCCTCCTGCCAGTTTTTTAAAACTGAGTTTACCCACTTTAGGCCAACAATAAGATGCCTATGCAGATAAAAGAAAATATAAAAATAATTATCCTGCTGCTAAACATAATGTTGTTATTGTGCATGTGTAAAGTGTTTTAATCAGCAGGATTACTCACTCTTCATATGGACTGATGAGGAGTTTGCTAACTAAAGGAAAGAGGTCAACGCAGCAGCCGATGGTTATCTTTGGAGAATCCTCATCAATGCTACAGGGAAAATTAAAAAATTATTGTAGTAACACTATAATCTTAGCGTTACTAAGATTGTTGCAAAAACTCAGTGCTCACCATTTGCTTATGAGGGGGAGAAAGTCAACAAACACACCAGTGTCTTGGATTCTGTACAAAAAAATGATGTAATCATGCTTTGGAAATGCTACCAAACAACAAAGATTGGCACGTTTGAAAGCAGCTGGACGGCACACACCTCAGAAAGTATGTCAGCAGCTCTCCAACATTTCTCTGCCACAACGTTAAAGCCACTTTGAGTCTTAGATTTCTTCCAAAAAGCACTTCAGTCAGTGTTTTGTGATCCCTCATGAGCTGGAAAACATAGTTAGCTTTAAATAGTTTCAGCTGCGTGTATGCAAGAAAAGTAATTCATAAAACAATGCAAACATGCAAAGGTCTTACTGACCTCGGTCAGTACACAGTTGTCAGCCTCTTCAGAACCAATTCTGCCAGTTTCTTGGTTGTTATTGATATTATTGACATGAAATGGGTAATCCCAGGGGTCATTACTGAAAATATCCTGCTGTGTGCCCTGTGAGACTTTTGTCTCATTTTCCTTGTTTGCAGCATCACAAGTTCTCCCAGACCCAAGCTGCTTTCTCCAAGCCACAGGCAAATGATGAGTCTTCCTTTTACATGACACTACCCGCTTCACTCTGCCTGGGTTGTTCCCAGAGCGGCTAACCGGGTATCTGAATGGGGTAAAATTCCAAAACGGAGCTTTTAATAAAAAACAAATGGCTGTAACAAATGCAAAACAGGCAGAAATACCTCTTTTTGCTGAACTCTTCATTTGTGTCATCATCCACCTGCATATATATATATAAAGACAAAGCCATGGTGATGCGCAACACAGTTAGCAGCATAAAAAGCTCCAGGAACCAGAAATGGATTTGTGCATCATAATGACCAACCCAGCTCACCTTTTCTGTGTTTCTCCCTTTAGGATAGCTCACTTTGTACGGTGCTGCATCACAATGGAAGTGATCCTTAACATTTTGGCTCTCTGCGTCTTCAGTTTTGGGGTCCATTATATCTAAAAAGAAAGGATATTTTGAATGAGTTAGGAAATTGATAGACAAGACAAAATATGTACATACAAGGTTCAGTGAGGACTCTATAGAGTGTTTGCCTGAAAATCATCACGCATTAATTTTTATTTTGTTTGTGCTCATTTCCTAACTTCTACCATTCTTGTAAGACAAGAGAAAAAATTGTAAGGTGATTAGAAAATGCATATCACAGGATTTTAGAGGTTAACAGTGTGTGAAACTTGTGTTTCTGACCATAAATAAGGGCTCCACATTGTGGACAGTGTAAACATTATATTGTCCCAACAACATACAGGCTACAAATATACACATACACCGTTTACCACTGTAAACTAAATAAGATAGTAATAATGCATTTTTGCCAGTAAATCGATCATTTATTATTCATCTAGCATTCTGTTTATAACGCGACACGCTGAAAACAACATCTCCCACAATCCACTCGGCCATTGTTGTCATTCTGCACGATGACGTAGTCAGAAAGCGCTCTCCAGCCAAAACAGCTGGTTGAGTTTAGCTTAGCTGTAACTGTTTGAAGTTTTTATTTTTCTGAATATATGTAATTTATTCAGGACAGCAGTCCTTTGCACTTTGGAGACCACCATTCACTGCCTTTAGCTTAACTGTAAGTTTTGTATAGAGGCATAAAATTAGTTGTTTTCGATTGCACGTCATGCACAGTCCTAGCTTTGATTTGTCGTTAACGTGTAATTAAGCCAGGTAGCTAGCAGCTAACGAGACAAAAAGAAAGAAGCATTTTGATTGTGTTCCAACCAGCGGTCGAGGAAATACAGGTGAAAATAAGTGCGTCACAGCATTTAAAGTGACATAAATAAATCTATAAACGTTGACAGTGAATATGATGTACTCACCTTGCGCTGCTTCTCTAAACAGAGATACGACAGTTAAACACTCCGTTTGATTCTTTTACGCAACTACCAACTAGCCGGCGGTAGATACCGCCCATCATTAGAGAATAAAGGAGTCTATTCATGATTCAGCTGATGGACTGTGCACCCTCTATCGGCTATTGACACAGTGTTGGTGCACGTTTCAAAACCAAAACACACAGCTGAGAGAATCGTCAGTGATTAGCCTAACTGACAGTTAATGTAACTGATAGATCAGATCAGCTGGTATAGTAGATTTTGACTCAATTAAAAAGCACGATTTTGTCTTCATGGGCTGTTACACTGATTGTGTCTCTGTCCTGTTCAGTCAAGCATATCAGCTGATTGCCTTTCCACTTAATTGATCTGAGGCATGCCATGGCATGTGAGCTTACCTCTTCACTGCAGTACTGCCCCGAAAGCACAATGAAAAACAACATCACCTGCTTTTATTGTCGCATCATCTATTTCTAAACTTGTAGCTGACTCTGCTGTTTTGGTTCTGCAGTTTCATGGGTTGACTGGAGGTTAACTGATTTGGACATACTCAACAGAGACCAAAACACAGTATGTGACTTTGTTTATCCTAACCACTCAGCACTATATAAACTCCCCCTGAGGCCATGTCATTTACTGGAAGGCTATAAAACAAGGCCGTCTATATTGTCACTTTTTTTTTTTATACTAGTGCCTTTGGTGTCATGTGATTTTTGTTATGAGAAGTTGGAGATCATGTGATTTAAGTGTGTGTGTGTGTGTGGCTTCTTTAATCCAGCCCTTGTTCCCTGCAGTCCAGCATTAAAATGTCGCCTGTTCACGCTGCCTGTGCTTTGCTATTTGCTGCACCCCTGCTGGTGCTCGGTGTTCCTCCTATTTGGACCCAGCCAGAACAGGTGCACCTCTCCTATGGAGGTAAGCGTTTGAACTGTTTCCACCTGACACATGTGGGATACTATTTTTCCCCTTGGAAATACACACAAGTATCCAGGTCACTTTACAGATGTTTTGTACAAAATGCTCAGTATTCTCTTAACTGACTTTGTCTGACATTTTTTCAGGCAAGTTCACAGAAATATTCACTGATTGTGCTTTTTGTAAGTCGTGTAGGTTGAGGACACCATGTAATTACCTAAACTTCAAAACCTGTATCTAATGCAGCATAAATGTCCTTTTGTTCTTTTCTTATGAAGGTGAAACATGTGGTAGTCATTTATTGAACTGATGTCTTTAGGCAATAAGTACCTGGCCAGCTTAAGTCTGGCCTTTATAATGCTTCATCTTGCCAGCAGCAAGATCAAAAGTTCCGCTCTTGTAAAGTCAGCTTTTTCACATCAGCATCTTTTGGCTTTAATAAATGCACCAGTAAGTGTATCCAGTATTGCTGTCAGGTAAATCTGCAACACATTTAAAATAACTGGACTTTTCTTGTTCAGGAGTGCCAGGCTCCATGGTAGTGACCTGGACAACCTTCAATAAGACACAGAGCAAGGTGGAGTATAGCCTTCTGGGGGCTCGGTTCTTTGAGATGAGCGCCACAGGACACGTGACTCTGTTTGTTGACTCGGGAACGGAAAAGAGGAAGATGTTCATTCACAGGGTCACACTCAGAGGCCTCAAACCTGCAGCTTCTTATGGTGGGTGGAGTTTTGATATAGCTGACTTTAGGGTGGCTGTATCTGTAGGTCATTTTTTAACCAGATGGTTGGTGGTGTGATCCCTAGCTGCTCCAGTCTGTATGCCTAAAATACTGAAACCCAACTTGGTGTCTGAATGTTAGATAGAAAGCACTTAGGTAGAAAAAAATGCTTGTATGTATGGGTGAATGAGGCGTGGTATATAAAGCACTTTAAGTGCTCATGTAGAGTAGAACAGCACTCTATACGAACCAGCCTATTCACCATTTAGCTTTTGGCTTCTCACACAATCTCATGTATAACCACTTAACTTTGAAACCTTTCTTCTACATTTTTTTCAGTCTACCACTGTGGCAGTGATGAAGGCTGGAGCGATGTGTTCTTCTTCACTGCTCTTAATGACAGCACTACTTCAAGTCCCAGGTTTGCTTTTTATGGCGACCTCGGCAACGAGAACCCGCAGTCTCTGGCTCGACTGCAAAAGGAAACTCAGCTCGGGATGTACGATGTCATCCTACACATAGGTAACTTCTACTCTACTAGATATTTTATCATTCAGCATTGTAAAAGAGGCATTAAGTTTTATAAACCGGAGCTTAAGGCAATAGTCATCCACAGATATTAGAGTACAACGTAAATCAACATCAGATCAATTAAGCTAGCTGACATCCAACAGAAATGTCTAATGAGGAGGCAATATATCATTGTGGTAATTACTGTAATTACCATAATAACACATAGTCATCATTTGCATTTATTTGCTTTGAGCAGTATTGGATGGATTCTTGTCACTAGCCTGCTGTTCATCACTTCACTGATTAAACTGCAGAATATAAGTTTTTGTTGTGCAAAGAAACCTAGTTTTGATTCACTGCATCTCCAGCTTTTGCGATGTCTCCTTTTTATTTAAATAGGAAATAATTTTTATTTCTCCCTGATTGAAACACTAAGTGAACTACCTCTCCTGTTGGTTCAAGAAGGCACAGCAGCACTTGCAACACAACTTGCTGAGGGGGTTATTAATAAATTAATTCCTAATTGAAGTCATAATGGATGAATAACAGGTGAAGCACTGCATTTAGTTATTTTGTAGCAGTCAAATGTCATTCATAGATGTTGCGTTTGTGTGATTTGGATATTGGAAATATTAACAGTGGGAAAAAAAAACTTTACCTCACATTATTGCAGTATTTTGCCTGGCGATATTGTATTTGGTACAGTGACATCAAATATCAATATTTTGTTAAACAATTCAAAATACTCTGGGACTAACACGAACAAGAACGCTCATGTCATGCACCACCATCCTGAGATAATGTCACATTAAATCGGTTCAACCGAAAAACCATCCTCCTAATTCAGAGCAAGCTAATGGCTCAGAAACACGAGTATCAGTGTTTGTGAAAAAAATCTGACTCTGTAGAAACAATGAAAATGGATCAAAATCAATGTTGCTGCCAATCATTGACCCATCTGAGGGCCTAATAGAAGTCAAAATCATTATGCTAAGTAAACATGCTGGCCTTTAAAGTTCATTTAAAGTGGAAAGAAATAGTAATATATAATATTTTTACAGCAGTTTTGGGGGAAGGTGAAATTTTTCATCGCTGCGCATGTTTGCTGTTGGAGCAGTACTTGTGAAGACTGGTGCAGCGATCATGTCCATGAAAATAGAGAGAAACTGTTTAATTTAGTTCCCCATAATTACAGAAAGCAAGGAAAAGCAAGATGATGTAATCCCCCGTGAAACTATAAACTGTCATTTATACATTTTGGGGTTTTGATGATAGGCACAGTCAGACTAGTTGTCTCCCACTTTCTAGCTGCCTTGTGGTTTTAGCTTCATTATGTTTAGCTTCTTTATATCTAACACTCGAAACAGAAAAATGCCAAAACTAGTTAAGAGTTCAGCTCTCTTAAAATAAATTCTGATGATATCAATCCAGTGAAGCTGATTAGATGGTACTGTTTGGGGAAACTTCATCCGCACAAAGATCTACATCTTGTTTTTACACTATGCTGGCAGAAAAGATTCTAATCGATTTTTTTGTGCTTGTTTTACAGGAGACTTTGCCTATGATATGCATGAGGTAATTTACCCTTCTATCTTTCCAGTCTTGTGAAATGTGATCAGACCTGTACGTAGTTTCAATTAAGATCACTGACAGCAAAGTTCTTTCATCGGTACCTTATACTCTTAAAATCACTCTAATATATCCCTAATAAGACAGACGAGATAAGCCACTCTACCTTTCTCTACTGCCCCCTTTCTAAAGCACACCACTGTTTGTCCTCAGGGCATGTGAAAGCTTTCAGCTGTGGTCGGGACATTCAGCATTGCTGTGAAACGCCTTAAGCCCGCGGTGAAAGATGAGAGTACGGATTGTGTCGCCCAAGTATTTCATGAATAAAAGTGGTGCTATTCAAAACCACAGATCTTAAGTCCCAATAACATATTGGCTCATATGAAATCCTCACAGCTGTCACCTTTGATATTAGAGGACGTAACCTTGTCTTGGATGCTAATATCATTTTCCTTTAAATGACTTTGTGCGTTATTAATGCTGTTTTTTAATATGGAGAGAATGTTAAATGCAATCGTCAGTCTGCTGCAAAAATTAATAACCATAATTCATCTGAGCTGTGTTCTCAACTGGAATGTGCAGGCGCAACCTGCGGCTTTGCCGATATTATAAATAGAAAAGCAGAGCGAGGGAATTTAGCCCGAAAGGTCGTTAATGGCTGCGGCAGGTAAAAGCCATCAGAAGAGAAATGAACCACAGCGTGCTTTTAAAGTTCCGCAGACAGTGTTGGGATATCTAAGACCAACTCTTCAAGTTCCTTTGAGGCTTATTTGGTAGCCTTGTGATACGTTCCTGAAGCTTTCTGGAAAATGGACTGAATGTAGAAAAATGAATCACTGTCTTAACAGGAAATTGTTTGACATCGTGTTTAATGGCTCAATGACACTGGGTAATTCCAGGATAATGCCAGGATTGGAGACGAGTTCATGAGGCAGATCCAGTCCATAGCCGCCTACGTGCCCTACATGACCTGTCCAGGCAACCATGAAGCTACATAGTAGGTGAAATTCAACTGAATCTCTCTGCTGTTCCTCATTCATAGGATGCATCCAAAGGTGGATGTCAGGCACACGTTCATTGCAAACACACGGTCTTTCTCACATAGCGTCTGTTTGTCTGCTGTCTGTGTCTGTTTTTCTTTTTCTTTATATCTGCACCACATTCTGCTCACAGAGCCAGAAGTGTAATTAATGGGTTTTGGATCAAAAAAAAAAAACAGCAGTGCATGCTATATTTCAAGGCTAGCCCCGTCAGCTGCACTTTTTCTTCTGCAGAATAGAGAACACAGTCGGTTAGTCCTGAAAACTCTTTACTGTACCGTTTGAACAGATGGGAGCTATTTTTGTCTCCAAAGTCTGGAGCAGCATTAGGAGCCAACCAAGTTCTAAACAAGACAACACTGTCCAAAACTAACATTTATCTGACTGGGAATCATCAGCTTAATATCTGTTTTTCAGTTTCTAGAGATGGCCTGCGGTGGTGGGAACTGTCAGCATTTTCACTCAGTGTTACCAAATGTGCTCTTTACATCTGAGTGTGGGAACTTATCTGGATGAAAACACAAGACAAAGCCTTAGCCTTCCAAACAAAACCCTGAACCATTGCTTCTTCGAGCTTCTTAGATGTCAGGTTTTCCCTTATCTTATCTATAACACTTTAGTAAATCATATATAATAAAGGCTTTTGTGCTATGTTGGAGAGACCAAGCAGTTTGAAGGAGTCAGCTTGGGTTAAAGAAACTGTACTGTCAATAGTCAGTGAATATTTTAGAGGAAAAGATCCATACGTAATAAAATGATCTGCAGATTAATTGATGATGAACGTAAGAAACCAGCCTATAGTGCGACTCTACATGCAGTCATTTATGCATAGATATTATTCACTGGGTTGCCTTGCCCCCCATTAGCTTCATAATTACAGCTGTATAATTCTCCCTGGTAAAATAAAAAAATACATTATTACAGTGTGTTACTTAACTGTTTCAGTACATTAAATTACACATTTATTAGTTAAAGTTAAAGTCAGACTACTAGCAGACATTCAAATGGTTTTTATCTTGAGGATCAGCAGCGAACGGATCCCTGAATTCCAACAACATCTGCTGGAGTTAGAAACTTTCAGTGGTGTCTGATCCTGCACCATAATATTTACTTGCCGCTTCTATACGGGGACAGTTCTCACTCTCTTGGCTTTGCCATGTGTAATAGGACTACTGCCTGCTTCTTTATTAAGGAGCTGCGAACAGTACTCTCTTTTTCTTGGCGCTGCATCCCGACATAAGAACCTGATATCAAGAACCAGCTCGGTGCATTACATAACCGAGCTATACCTAAATATGTGTTTCGTTCTGTGGTGTCGTTCAGAATCCAAGTATACCCTGGGCCCTGCTTTTCACCCTCACTTTCTGTTGTGCTCTGTTTCAATGTACTTCTCTGTTACTCTCGCTTTCCAACCTCAAAACCTAATGGGTGAAAGGCGATTAAAACGGGGCTGACCACAAACGTTTTCAGTCAGCATTCCAGTCTCATGAGAACAGTGGGTCCACGGAAGATGCTAAGGCCCCAGTCAAGACTGTCTTTGTTCAACCAAGAACAGCACGTGGTTCGGCAGACCAATGGTCGTCATCTGAAACAATGTCCAGTGACAGGAGCTGGTGATATGCTCCGTGAATATTACAACTGGCTCCTTTAACTTGTCATGCTGCCTGGATTTAGCCCATCAGATGATGAAAGGAAAGAGTTGACGAGCAGGGAAAATCTTATTGGGCCAGTTTAAGGAGACAGGTTGTTCTCAAGTTGACATCCACCAGATTTATATCTCAATGTTAATTTAAAAAAGCCCCACACATTTAGCTGGAAAGATCACATTCTGACTAAGAATCACATATTTTGCTCAACTCCCATACAGATCAATGACACAAATGTACGCTTGTCATGTCTGTACCAAATTGCATTTCCACTGCTGAACTACAGACTTGATAGCTTGTTTCTGACTTAGTTTCTGCCAGCGAATACGTTTCCTGTATGTCTAAAAATCCAGTGATTAAAAACAAAACAAAAAACCTTTTTCTCTGTGTTCCCAGGTCCTTGAAATGCCTGCTGATATGCTTTTTAGCCACAAGATGGGAGTATGAACTTATATTAGGACTCTTCCTTATTCAGCACAATGATCAAATTTGGCTGTGAAATTTTAATCATAATTGATTTGTTGGGGATAAAGAGCTCATCCTCATGCTTTTACTTTAGCGTGAATGATTTAAGTAAATTATTTGTATGTTATCTATACTAAAAGATGAAAAAAATTAGACATTTTTAAAGGTGCAATCCGTAGGATCAGCCTGGCATTATGCACATGAAATGATGAAATGATGTTGAAGCAAGCAGCTCACAAACTGACCTTTGCTGGGTAATCATGCTGACCATTTAAACCTGACCCCAGTGCCCATACAAACTACAGGTGACATTACTTTAAGATTTATTCAGCATTAGTTAAGAGCTATGGGATCCTCCTTTTGTGTCCCTATTCCTGGCCTTTAACCTCTGACCCTGCTGTTCTCAAGTTACCCCCAACTCAACATTACCCCTAACCCTACATTAAACTTGTCAATTCAGGGATCTGCTACCTTACTCTGGCTGCTGCCTAGGAAACTGCCTCTTTTTTCCACCTCTCTTACGTAAGATAAGAAAATAATTGTTCCCATCACCTTGCTTAGTTAATGGCCTGTTGAGAAGACTGGCTCCTGCCTTCTTGCTTAAATTAAAAACTGTGAAAAGAGGCTGACAGATTGGAGTCTGGGAGAGCTTTCCATGAAATATTTTTTTTTTTACCCTTTTTGCTTTGTAAAATTTGGAGACTGCTGGTTTGATAGTGTTTTAGCAACTCTTGAGTTTCCAATTAGTACCGTATGTGTCTGTTTCACGTAGTGCAAAGAGCAGCGATGGACTGATCACTTTAAGTGTCCGGCTATATCGAGATCAATAAAAACCACCATGACTCGGTGGTGAAACCGCTGCAGGACTACCTCAAAACTGGATTCCTCTGATGACTGCTGGATGTAAAATTACAGTCTTCTTTTAAAACGATGTCATGGTTTTAAGAGGGGTATATTTAGAGACATGTTTTTTGATTGACAGCTGTGGCACTCTCGGTCATGGTGGCTCCTGCTCGCTTATCCCATGTCCGGCTCCACCCAAGCTCCCTCATGTTGACCAGAGTTTGATTATCTGGCTCCACTTGCTGACCATGATTTTAAGCTTCAGACTACTCCATCACTAAGCTATAGGTTGATGTCACAGAGGCTACTTTGCGTTTCTGCCCAGCCTTTAATTTAGAGAGGGCTCCTCTGATAGCTTGCATGTAGCAGTGTTTATAGTTCCTTTAAATATCTAAGACCTTCCAGGAGGTCTTAGACGTTGATGGTTGTTTTCATCCAATGAGGTATAACTCCCAAGTTTTCTGCCAGGTTTAGATGACAAATGAAAAAGCACATAAATCAAAAGAACTGCACCAAATGCAGGGGCTTTTTTCCCCACGAACAGCTGGTTCATTGTATTTTAGAGAAAGCTTGGAATTATCTTAAATCTATTCTGAATGGATTGCAGTTTTTCCAGGCGCTGGTATAATCATCTCAAACTATGAGAAAGCAGCAGTTTGAGGTGCTAAGTGCTGTTCCTCGTATATTCAAAGAATGTAGAGTGCACAATCAGTCCATCTCATTGCATTTCTCACTACATTGT
>VOQK01025150.1:1235-19861 GCA_015052645.1 Benitochromis conjunctus | reverse complement strand
TCAAACCTCTCCTTCTCTTTCTTCCCCTCTCTACCTTCCTCTCCATTAGACATTTTCAGCAATGCATCCCCTTTGCTGTACTTTGCTGCACTTTCCTTTTCTCCTTTCTCTTTTCTACCTCCCCTGCTGTCAGACCCTCCATCCAGCATCCATTGCCGTCCCCTAACCGCCACTTCTTCTTTCCAGCTCTACTCAGCTGCAGTCAGAAACTAAAGCAAAATGACAGCTCCACAGTAAATCTGCTGCTTGTAAATACAGCTCTCAATGACTGGGAAACAGTGGGATTGCACACTGTGAGCTCTCATTGGTCATAATGACACAGTTATGAGGCAGCAAAATATGGTAATCACAGCCAATATGCTGTGATGGTGTTGATATAACTATGGTTGTAAAATGCAGAATGATTATTCAAAGCTCAGGGGACACCTTAGTGAGCCCCAAATGCCAAGTGTAGTATAAACCCACATAAAATGGATGGATTCTTCCTGAAACTGGATTCTTACTGTAATGTTACAATTCACTATGGCCTGTGACTATAGTCACCATCAATTCATCCGTCCATTTTCCTCTGCCTAGCTAATCCAATGGAGCCCAGCCCAGCTGTCACCGGGCAGAGAGACCCCTAGATTCACAGAAAGCGCTAATGTGATGGAGTAATATGACACGAATCAGACAAAGAGATTCATGTATTACAATTTACTACACACACTATACTGTATGTATACATCTCTATATAAATAACAACACGTCTCCCTTCACAGCTTAGAAACAGCTAAGGTGGAAAAATTGTTTCAGTTGTTAAAAGGGCAACTGGCTCCTTGTAAGAGAGGGATTACTGCTACGGCAGCCTCCACTCACTAAATCTGTCCTCTCCTGGGGTGTTTCAGCAGCTTGATTGGCAAGAAAGTAAAGAACAGGGAGAGAATAACTCAAAAAAGAGAGAAAAAAAGAGACATTTTCGGATTTTGATCCACGACGAGCATTTTAAAACCTAAACTACAATTTAGAATTAAATGTGCTTTTTGATGAAAATAATATACACTCATGACACATTCAAAATGTTGGCCACAACTATGGAGATGTGGTGGGACTGGCCCTGCTGCCTGTAGTCCAGTTCTGTGTTTCTAGAGCTGAACCCACACCCAGGTTTCTTATGAAAACTACTGCCTGCCTTTCTGCAAGCGGGAAATCATCATTTACAAGAGAGAGGAACCTGGGTGATGCCTTACGTGGGGATAATATTGTGAAAACCCTTTACAGTGTAGAAATGAAATGTGACAAGAAATGTGAGCTGGTGTGCGACAAGAAAAGGCTCAGCAGAGAAGAGTGTAAGGCAAATGCAGGAGGACCAGTACATCCCCCTTACTGCAGTGAAGCAAAGAAATTATTTGATCTCTTGCTGAACTTCTGATTTTGCTCAATTACAAAGAAATGAAGACTCTCTAATGATAGTTTCAGTTTAATGGAGACAGACTATCAACCAAAAATAAAGAAAAAAAAAACAGCTTACATAAAGATTATAAAACTGATTTGCATTTCATTGAGAGAAATAAGTATTTGATCCTCTACAACCCAGCAAGAATCAATCAAACAATCCATTACAGATACTCCTGATTTTAATTCGTTATGTGTATAAAGCACACCTGTCTACAACATCAGTTTCATTCATTCCTCCACAACTAAGCTGCCATAGGCAAGACCAAAGAGCTGTCAAAAGATGCCAGGGACATAACTGTAGACCTGCACAAGGCTAGCACACGTTTAAAGACTATCAGTAAGGAGCGGATGCAAATTTCTTCCATTTCCAAATATTTCCAATTATTTGAAAATGGATGAAATATAAAATGATCATTATCACCCTCCATCTGCAAGATCTTGTCTCATGGATTGAGGATGATCATGAAAAAAGTGGTGAATCAGCTCAAAACTACATGGAAGGAGCTTGTTAATGATCTGAAGGCAGATGGGACCACAGTCATCAAGAACACCACTTGTACAACACTACACCATAATGGACTCAAACGTTGCAGTGCCTGCAAGGTCCTCCTGCTTACGAAGGCACATGTACAGGCCCGTCTCAAGTTTGCTAGAGAACATCTAAATGATTCAGAGAAGGCTTGGGATAAAGTGTTGTGGGCAGATGAAACCAAAATCAAGCTAGTTGGCATTAACTTGACCTACCCAAAGAACACCATCCCCACAGTCAAACAGGCCATAGTTATGAATGGCTGCCTGTGTCTCTGTGCTAGCCCTACAGTGAATCGGTGGCCTGTCTGGAGTCTGCTTGTGTTTGAGGGGCCGAAGGGCCAATATTGCATAAAATCTTGGATGAGAACCTCTTTAACCTCAGCAAAAACACTGAAGATGTGTCGTAGACGGATCTTCCAGCATGACAATGACCCAAAACATATCGACAAGGCAACAAAGAGTGGCTAAAAAAGCGCATTAGCTTTGAGTGGCCAAGGGGCACTAAAAAAACTTGAAGGATTTAGAGAGTTTCTGTAACGAGGAGTGGACCAAAATCCCTCCTGAGATTTGTGGAAACCTGGTGACCAATTACAACAAACGTCTTACTGCTGTGCTTGCTATATAAGAGTTTCTCCACCAAGTCAGTTTTTTTTCTGGGGTTTTGGTTGATATTTGGTCTCTCACAATAAAATTAAACTATCATAAAAATTGAAGACTGATCATTTCTGGACATCTCTGGATCGCCAAAAGTACATATTCTCCTGGTACTCCAGCTTCCTCCCACAGTCCACAAACATGCACATTAGGTTAATCTGACACTCTAAATAGGCCGTACTTATGAATGGCTGTCTGCATCTCTGTGCTAGCCCTACAGTGGATTGGTGACCTGTTTGTGGTGTACCTCCAGGCAGATCTGCAACCCTGAATTGGATTTGCAGAAGAAAATTAATGGACGGATGGATGATATACACTGTGCAAGACTTCAGAGACACGAGCGTTAACAGAAAATCAATGGTAAAACGTGTGGCAGTGCTGTCCCCACTGCATAATTAACAAGTTCATTCTGAAATAAAATCACTGCAGCCATAAAAACTAACAACAGCAAATGACAAAAAAGTTTAAATTACCATTTTATGCCATCATTATACACTATAAATTGCCTTCAGATCGCTTCAGTAAGACAACTTTCTGTAACTTTAGAGAAAAACATTATATGACTCATTCATCCTCTTAGAAAAAAGCTAAAAGCACCATTGTTCACTTCAGAGAATCCTGCTGTATGGACATAATGGACATTACTCAGTTCCCAGACTCAGTGACTACTTGAGATTTTGTTCAAGGAAGTTTCAGCATTTAACAAAGTTACATATACTTAAAAGATGAATATAGCATAGCAGTAGCAAAAATAAAGAAAAGCTATGAAGAAGTGAGCAAACATGACTCTTTAACATTAGTCATCCTGCAATTTATAAGTCTGCTAAAATCTGCATGCCTAATTATCACACCACGCAAGGCAATATATAAGTGTAATGTTGTCATGTGCTGCTTCTTTTAAAAGCTGCAGTTTAGCTTTAATTCATGTTTAGTGAAGCTCTGTATGATATATAAGCTAACAAACACTGATGCAGAGCAACGGTCAGTCTTAAGTTGTTTTTTCCCCTGTGTTAACATTCTGCTCAAACAGGCTTCCTGTGAATAAATGTTCAAGCCTCTAACCAGAAAATAATACTTTGGTCACTCAGAAATGAATATTCCTAAAGGGCAATGCCATAAAATCATAAACAAACCTTTTAAGATAAAAAATAATTAACCACACGAGACCACTTTCTTTCTCACAGCAGATGACCAGTAAAATAAAGGGACTAGGGTGTGAAATGGTACAATTACAGTCCGTATGGCACCGGTGCTAACATCTGCCTGTTTTTCTGAGGCAAGGTTGAGGTGCTCAGTGTGACACGGGGAGGTTTTTATTGAGCCACTATGCCATTTTGGGAAAATGGGAGGTGGGCCGGGCCAATAACTGTTGATGCAGGAGCCACCGGGGACACCTGACACGCTGGATTAGTTGGCCGAGCGTTCCTCTGACACTTTTTGTCTGCTCTCTGTCCATCAAATACAATGTGCACATGCACACACAGACACACACAAACATGCGGTACTATGTGATGCACCCAGACAGATGCATGCACTGTCACACGTAGAATCAGACATGGACCACAACACCCACAGACACACAGACTCCCCGAGGACTACAAACATCACTTTGTGGGACGTCAGGGGACGTGTTGCTTAGCCGCTGAATGCGCCTGACCCGTGACGACCACATTCGCTGTCAACATCTTGTCTCTCCAAATCATCACCTCGAAATGGCCTTCTGTTTAAAAGCTTGCTGCTGGCCAGCCCGGGCTTTAATAAAGGCTTTGTGAGTAAAGCGATGCAAAATCTTCAGCAATCTCCAGACATTTTGGGCTGAGGCCACTTATAGTGCACATCAATGTGTTTTTGTCAGAATAAGATACAGAGAGGAAATCTGCCACTGCCTTTTTCACGAGTAATGACAGCTCTGCATTCTCTATTTTACCTCCACCTTCCTTGTGGCCTCATCCTCTGGGAGCTTTTACCAGGCCATGGTTTAGAGGCCCAGGTATCCCACATGCAACTCTCTATATGCACAGAAAGTCAGACAGGGTTCAGAACTGCACAAGTATGCTGAGGAGACTGCTTGATGTGGGTCACAAAAGTCCCTCTGGGGAAGGGGATTTCACAGGAAAGTGCACTTCCTTGTTTTGTTAGAGGGACCAGACAAATATGGTACCTGTATCATCCAACAGACACACCATTGCAGGCATTTTCCATGACAACCTGTTCTATTTTTCTTGAAATCTGGTTTACAACGACAGCATAAGATGACATAAGTTTTCTGCTGGGACAACATAGCAATGACACTGCATAATGTAAGCATCAAGAAAATGAAGTAGGTTTGAATACAGTCCCAAACCGTGAGCATAAACTATTTTGTCCTATTTAGAGAATCAGAAGATGTCTAAATCTCCAATCTGGGTCATGGGAGCTTGTTTCAACAGGGGACCTCCTTTTTCTTTCTCTACAAAAATATAACACCACTTTCTCTCTCCCTTTATGCACCTCACGTGTCAGTTAGGAAGTTGCAATCCCAACACATCCTTCACTCACTGTCTCGCTCTCTCTACATACTCATCCTCCCATCTGTGCCTAAGCCTCATCCTAAGTTTTGCTTTCCTAATGTGTAACATGTCTATGTCCCTGGGACAAGCCCCCCCCCTCCCCAACCAATATGATGATGAGAACAACTTTCAAAGTGGGTATCGGAGCAATCAAAGCTGGCACCCAAAAAAAGTCAGAGTGTAATTAGCTCACATAAATGAAACAGACCTATTCTACAATCAGTTACCACCCACATGACCCCTCTCATTTTATCCTATTCCTTCCTTGAGTCTTCATGACCTCCTAAAAGTTCCAGTCCCTGGCAGACGAGCACCAAACTCATCAAATAAACTAACCCCCCCCCCCAAAAATCATACTCTTCAATTCTTGATTAGCACAGGAAAAGGAAAGAAATGTTTGATGAGGACAACAACCACGGCAAGGAGGGCGGAAGGGAAGAGGAATAAAAAGAATACGATATGGGATGTGCATTAATGTTTCTTGATGAAACAAAACATAGATTCGGATGATGACACTCACTTGCCAATGTTAACAGGCTGCTCAGCTGCTATTTTCCGAGCGGTTTGCGCTATTGTTAGATGAAGGCTCCTTTTGGAGTGTGTGCTGTTGTGAAAAGGGCTGCATTTCCATCATAATAACAACTGAAAAGAGTGAACTGTCACACGGCACTTCCTTTTCTGGCTGTGATGCATTCCCCTCAGTCTGGCCTTGCTGTGTTGATGGATGAGCGAGAGAATATGCTTCTCTCAATGCCAAAACAAAGCTTCAAAATATGGGATCACTGCTGTGACAGAGAATGTCACAGTCCCACTGCTCTATATGTCAACAAGAGTAAATATCATGACCACATTAGCGGCGCTCTCCCTGCAGTTTGAAACAATGATGATACATAGACAGTGCTTTTAGACAACGGGAAGAGAATGCATCGACTTCAGCACGGGTGGAGGTTTGCACACTGGACAGCGTCAGTGCTGAATAAAAACACTGGTTATTCATTTTTAACATGAGACAGTCCTGCGTGGTGTTGCGTAGTCATTGTGGGAACACAAAATGTCTTCCTTTGAACAACCATGAACAAAGGGGAAACACACTGGAGAGAGAAATTCAGGGGGAGCTTCAGCATAACCAAAAATAACTTCATATTTCAGACTGAAATAGAATACTATGATTATGGTTAAACAAAGAGTGGGGGAATTAACACACTCCCAGCGGTGACTCATCGGGTGTTTGCCCTCGTTTAAATGATGTTGCACCCGTGTTTATCTTTGAAGCAGAGGCTTGAGTTAAAAACACCTCCACGCTTTCCCAGCTTGAGGTTTCCTCCCTGTTTATCCTGCCTAAAAACCTTGCTCACCAACCATACGTGGCTGGCATACTCACGTTCGGCTGGCCTCCATTCACTGCTGGCTTCACAGTGCCAGGAGCTACAATGGCAGACTAACCACGGAGAGCCGGTTGCACTTAGATGAGGACTGCTTGCCTTGGGAAGGCTGTTTGGCTCGTCCTGCCTTTTAGACCAGAACTGGACTTAATCACCAGGAATAATGCAAGTAGTCTCTAAATATGAATGTCCTGATAAATAAAACAGAACGTGTGTCTTTAAGAGAGAAAAAAATCACTTTTAGTTGCACATAGGTTGGGGGGCTAAAGTAATGAATATTTCATTTGCAAAGCTCCTTCTTTCTCTCTCCACTTTGTTGCCCGGCTTATCGGAAAATTCAGACCTGTGAAGGATCTAATCCAATACTGACAGCTCCCTCCCTCCCTCAGTCCCTAGATCAAGCCCACTGTTCCTACCTGAGGGGAAACGTTCAATGACGGGCTGGTTGTCCACCTGTAGTGTGGCGTTTCCGCCACTGCGTGTGAATCGCACCACATGGTATTTGCCGTCGCTCACCATCACCGCGCTCTCCTCGATGGTTATATCGTCTGTTCCCACGTTGAAGATCACGCCGACCTTTCCCCGTTCCTGTAAACAGAGGTTGATGCAATACACGGTCAGACAAATGCACCAGCATCCAGTAATATGTAAAGAAGGTTCAAGCATATATCCACAAAACATGACATGAAGCGTTAGGGTCAGTGGAAGAGCTTGTCAGCGGTCACTTTCTCATCAACTAACAAGTATTTGGTTAAC
This sequence comes from Benitochromis conjunctus, assembly GCA_015052645.1. Lineage (NCBI taxonomy): Eukaryota > Metazoa > Chordata > Actinopteri > Cichliformes > Cichlidae > Benitochromis > Benitochromis conjunctus. The sequence continues at coordinate 12,552 of VOQK01025150.1, read as the reverse complement.
TTTTTATATTAAGCCGTCATTGTCCATTGCCCCGTCCCAACATCTGGTTTCATATAGACTCTGGTACAATTCATGTATTCATGGATTTGCTGAATTGAGAGCCACGATTAAAAGATCTAAGTGTTTTAAACATTCAGCTTTAGGTAGGGTAGCTGTGGCTCAGGAGGTAGAGCAGGTCATCTACTAATCGGAAGATTGATGGTTCAGTCACCTGCCTCTTCCAGTCTGTATGCCAAAGCATCCTTGGGCAAGATACTAAACCCTAAGTTGTTCCCGATGCGTAGCTCAGGGTGTGGATGTTAAATGGAAAGCACTTAGACAAAGAGAAGTGTTTTATCTGAATGACTGAACAAAACAGATTGAAGCAGTCTATTTACCTTTTCTTTTGGAGATAAATTATCTGAAATTCAGGAGTGGGACCACGCCTCCAAACACGCCCATTCCGGGTCTTATCTATATATGACTCCTCCAGTTCTACAAGCTGTTCATTCTCGTGTTCGTGCCCCGCCCTCCCTCCTCTTTTTTCAATTCTCTCACTTCTTAGTACATGGGGATCTGCCAGGCCCGGGAGCTGCCGCCAGTCCCCTTCGAAGCCTTCCCCAAATCGCAGCTCAATTCCTGTCCAAGCCATTCACCTTTGTCTATTAAAAAGCTGTCAAACCTAAAATGAGGACGTGGGCCCAGCTAGTGAAATGCTATTAATGTGGTCATTTAAGTTTAACTTTGTGGACATTGTGCTGTTTAAGCTGTGGCTTTAGAGATGTCTGATGATTTATAGATTCGCTGGACAAAATATCTCAACAGCTTCTCAGCGGGCTGCCAAAACATCAACGTTCCCAATAGTATCAACTGTTTATCCACCATCATGAACCAACAACTAATATTTTAATTTGACCAGTGCTTTCCATCGTTTTATTCTTTCTGGTGTTCAAGATAATGGTTATTTACAACACTATTGTCTTTGTTACTTATGTTACCCAAAGATACCCCGTTGAGCGTAGCTAGATTCCAACTGGCACTGCATAATGAGAAAAAAAAAATTCATGTCTTTTGTGTTTGAGAATGAATTACACTGACTGAGGCAATTGAGTTGTCAACTAAGCAGCAGTTACCCTGCACAGTTAAACTGCAGTCATCCAGCCGTGTAACAATCCATGCTAATAGACTAATACTGTTGTTCCTTTGTTGTCCTTTGGCAAAAATCAAAAGATATTTTTCTTCAGTCAACACAAAAAGCCCCGACTGCCTGAAGTCTGATGACACTAAGAGCGTCAGATCCCACACATACCAGCCTGGTAAGGGAACAGAGTACTTGCTGAGGACTCAGGCACCTTTAGTATTCATCAACCGGGTGACCCCCCCTCCCCTCTCCCATCTATTAGTGTTGACAGCCGCCCACTGCTTCGAGTTTATTACAGTCAACCGCCTACTCCACTCTCTTCTCCCGCCATCTCTCTCCTCTCCCTCTGTGGTTCCTGTCCTCAGTCCCAGGAAAGGTCAAAGTCATTTACAGAGTTACAGTCTGCCAGAGAGCCATAGAACCAGGGTGAGAGAGAGAAAGGGAGAAACAGAGGACATATCAGACAGCATCACTGCATGCTAGTTGTCTGTCTGACTCAAAAACCTCTGTTGCACTTTTGCCCAGCTGTAAGACCCTGCTCTGGTAACTGTTGCCCATCCTACAGACAGCAACACTTCCTGACTGTCACAGCAGGTCAAGCTCATTTGCCGGTGGGGTCACATTTGCACACTGCTATCTCCTCACTGCAGCTACAACTTCATTGATTCCGTTACCTCATTAGGTATGTGCATTTATTTTGCCACTTTCCATATGCCAAGATATTCAGAGGTGAACCTGTGGCTTTTGCTTGCAGCAGTTTTCCATTATTCATGGCTGATTAAGTATTTTAAAAAAGAAAATAAGACACCCTTAATGTTAACAGATCTCAAAATAGCCAGTTAATTGAGTAAATAAGTGCAAAGGTTGTACAGTAAGTTAATGATCAGTATAATCAGCCAAATTTATGTGCATCTTAACTGCTCTTTGCTGCTGTGTAAAGTTGTTATAGTTTTCAGCCAGGGCCACGTTATGGCCATGCACCGATGTCAGCCGTGATTAGGGTATTAATTGAGCATGCTCAAATGGCGCCGCAACATGTTGGTTGTGATTAATGCGTCGCGGGGATCAGCAGAACATAAGACACAGTTGAACAGCCAGAATAAGCAAAAGGAATCAGTGTGGAGCACAACAGGAAGCAGAGCTCAGCTGTCCTACATGATGCTCCTAATGAAGCTAGATCTGCATGAAATTGATGGACTACTCTGTAGATGGACTCATTCTGCAAGGAGACTTGGATGTCTCAAATGGCAAAGTGCTTCCAGCTTCTCAGCCACTTAATCAATTGATTCATGTTATAGACTGACCCTCACAGTCTTCCTGCCCGCTCTCTTTGCGAATGCCAAAATCCCCTATGCTGCAGATTTGAAGACACCAACACGAATACTGTCATAGAGCAATTAGTGAGGTGCACAAGAATAAAGATTTAATCAAAGCTTTCAGTACTGATACCCTTTAGATATCGCGACGAGATAAAACAAAATGGAGAGGGTGAGTGAAATGCTTTCGGATCGAGCGGAAATGCCAGGATCATCTCCATTACAGCCCACGCACTAGGAAGCTTAGAATAATCATAACACCTTGCTTGGAGAATTAATTCAATTTGCCAGGGCGAAGCAGAATGAATCCATGCTATTACAACTGAAAAGCAGAAGGGAGTGAATTTGAGTGATATTTACAGAGAGATTAGCATTTGTGTTCCGCAACATTAGAGTTCTTCCCGGTGCTGAGGGAATGTATCGAGCCCATTACGGTGGGAAGCCGCTGGGAACCAGTGCTTTTTTAAAAATGATTTTAGTGTAGCAGTAATGACATTTTAATGGCCGTTTCCCTTAAGCGAACATATCTCTGGAAACAGAAGGAAAAGAAAAACTCTTTGAATGACTGGGAGCAGTCAAGCCTGCAACATTGAAATGAAGAGACTAGTAGGTAACTTACAATAAACCCTGGCTGCTCTTTAAACACCACAGCTTCTCAACGACTGCTTAGCAGCCCTTAATCTGCTGTAGCTGTCAGCTAATGTCAGGAGCAAGAATGTTACGTTTTCCACTTTTATCCAGAGGTTAGCCCATCTTACTTTTCTTTCTACGGGCAAATCAGCAGCACAGGGAGCAGGTTCGCGGTAGACTGGAGGGAAGGAGCTCTGCTTTATGATCAGATGTATTTTCAATTACATGTGATTTGCCTGAAGAAGACAGGATAGTCTTAGTTACCGAGATTCAATTAAATATTCAAAGATCTGCAATAGCGGAGGCTGTTGGACGAAATACCTACAGACAGAGTTTTGACTTTAACCAAAATCAGCTTTAGTGCTGAGGCACTGAGTTTCACCGAGAAAGGTTTCATCTGGGGACAGGAGAGTTATTTAAAGAAAAAAAAAATCAAAGATTTCCTCTTATATGATATTACTTTAAGCACAAAGCTGCTGTTCTTGCCAAATATCTGAGATGTTTACCACTGCACAAACTGCTCATCAATTTCCCCCACAGTAAATTGATAGAGTTTAACTACCAACCCCCCCCCCAAAAGTTTCTGTAATCTTCTCATTAGAGTCTCTCTTTCCTTGTTCTCAAAGACAAAAGAAAATTGACTTTGGAATTCTGCACGGCAGCCAGAGAAAGAGCAGTACGGAGTGCATTTCCGTCTGAAATATTTCAACATGACCTTGCGGCGTGCGAGAGCGCGTCGAGGTAAACGCTGCTGTCGGGAGTGGAATGAGAATGAGGCAGAGGCTGCAGTCGGCGTGTATGTGTGTATCAGGGTTATCAGGCAGCCTCAGCGAGCTCTCGCTGATCACGCCAAGCAGAAAAGGAAGAGCGAGAGGAGGAGGAGGAGGATGAGCAAGGGGCAGAGAGAAACACTGTGCGATAAAAGGACAGTGGGAACCTTGATGATCCTCTGGGGCCTCAAGGTGCTTTGAGATCAAAGCTCCTTTTGAAGGTGTCGAGATCTTGTTCTTTCTTTGGCTCACATGCTGGTAGTCAATTAAGAAAAGGAAAAATAGACAAAGGAGGAACGAGAAAGCATTTTTGAAGGATTTGGTTCTTTGTTTCATTTCTTCCTTGCCTGCTCAATCATCTCCTTTTCTAACACACCCTGCAGCTTCATCTTTACACACATCTGCTACTTGACGTATTTGCATTTCCTCAAAGTCTTTCTGAATCTCCCCCTTAGATCTGATATATAAATGCTAAACAGGCAAGTTAGAAAGAGAAAACAACAGAGATGCAACTGCTGGAAAGTGGATTCAGCAAGACTGTGGCAGAGACAGTTGCAGTTGTTTAAATCACTCAAGGTATTTTGCATTTTGCTGTATCAACTTGCCTGGAGAAATTGTTTCTGAAACACGGCTGACCAGTTCAGGGATTTGCTGGCTTGATAGATTTCACATTAATACTCCTCTGGCTGTTGGAAATGCAACGATTCATCAGCTTCTTTCTCATTTGGATCTATCATAGGCTGTATCTGCTTGAGCCTAACTTGACATGCCACTATAAGTGTGCAGAGCTGCAGTATTTATTAGCTTATGAATCAGCCAGCAGAGCAGAATGAATAAAAAAAAAGAATGATAAATTGATTTTTACTGGGTGCCCAAAGAAAAAGCAATCAATTCTTATATATGTATGTACACAAATATTTGACACATCCATGTGGTGCAGAAAAGCTTAATATTTCATACAGCTTGAGCTAAGCGTTTTAACTTATTTGCAGACTCTGTGCATTAATGTAAAATTCAATATGCTATTTACAGTTACCGACTTATATTAGTGATTTTTTTCTAAAATATCCCACAGAGTTCTGCAAGCTGATAGCCCATCACTTGGTATCTCTGCATCTTCCTCATGAGTTTAATTCCTGCGCTGATTCCTGGCTAATCAGCTTGTCAACATGTATGCATAATGCCTGCGAGTGCAGATCCGCTGTGGCATCTGCTACAAGGAGAACAGTATAGTGGGGCTAAGCTTCCACTTAGAAACTGCAGCGTTATGTAAGGAGAAATACGTGGTTGCATAACATGTAGACTTCTTGCCGGCTAAATCATCCACTGTCCGTTTACTGAACGTCTTTAGAGTATCTGCGACAGAAAGAAGGAATTGCTGAGGGTCAGCAGCCATTTTGAATCAGTAAACTGCTCTGTAGTGCACAGATTTCATGTCTTCCCTTCTTATCAGTTACCTCGAATGACACAGTGCTGCTACAGATTGAGCTGCATGTGTCATTTCGATTGGGTTTATGTTGGAAAAAGAGGAGGGCTGTGGCAAAACAGTCACTTTGCAGAGTAGACATGGTTTCCGTTGCCACACCTTCTCTCCGTTTCTGCTCAGCTAACATATTTGTATGTGCTTGCCGTGGTCTGTAGCAGTCACCTTGAGCACCTCATCTTAAAGGCACTTCATATCCTCTTCGATCTCCAACTCCTCCTTTTCTTTGCCTTGTTATTTCCAGCAGTGGTCATGGCTATAAGAGCACATTTGCACTGCAAATGATGAGTGGCCACTCTAACGGTGAATCTGATCTCATTGAAAAATCAATGACTTAGACAGATGTGATGTGAGTGCACGTATATATTATATATGTGTGTGTGTGTGTGTGTGTGTGAGAGAGAGAGAGAGTATACACTGATGTGTCTGAATCTCCTGTCAGAGCGTGACTCACACTGGGCTTGCCTATTTGTCCCGGAGTACACACACGCACATACGGGCAGTGAGCCAAAATACTACAGAGGGAAGAAACAGTGAACATACTAGGAAAGAGAGAAAAAACACAAATCAGCCACTCCCAACAAAAACAAAGCTTACTCACATATAGTATGTACTGATATGACTGCTACATGTGCCGTACCACTGAGACTGTTGATGCATCCTTCAGCACAATAACTATAATAACTGTAGGTCTGACAGCTGACCTGCTCACTGACTAAAAAAAACACACACACACACACATGGGAATGTCCTTGAGTGAGATTACTTAGTACCTCAACACACTGCGGCCTTGTTTACAGAGCTGCCAAGAGCCCATGGATACACGTGCACACCGTCATAGGGACTTTTTTTTTTTGCATTATCCTTGTGATCGAGGTCTGAATGATGGTAAAGTATCTGAAAAGCAACTGTACCCATGCTCTGTTACAACTGGCATTTCTGCTTTTACTTTTCCTACTAATTTCTAAACTTTTGGAAAAAAAAATCCTTGTTAATCAGGTGAGTCAATATTACTGATATTTCTGTAAATAGGATCTGTAATCAAGGCTTTCTGAGTACTGCCCCATAAAAACCAATAAGCATACCTGGTGTAAATTTGGGCTTCAAAGTTGTTTTCTCAGGAATGGCCTGCTAATATTTTCAGATCACTTCAGTGGGAGTTTAATTCCCTTCCCTTGCACTTGTGCCTCTGTGATGCAGGCTGGATTTCTTTCCAAACCATGACCCTTAAACATGAATTTCATTTTGGGGAAGAGGAAGGACTCACAGGGAGGCAAATCTGGCGACTAGGGCAGGTGGGAATCCAAAATGTGTGACCAAAAAACTCATGTATTTCAAAGCTGTCCAGACTTGCATGACAGGGTAATCTCAAAGGGGGACATGAGCAAATTTAAATCAGTTTTTAAATGTTTTATTTGATTTTATTGCATTTTCGAATTTGTTTCTAAAGGTACAGGCGGGTGACAAGTTAAAATAAACACCTTAACCACTGACCCCAGAGAAGGGGGGGATCCAGGGGCTTTGTTTTGTTGTGAGGGATATATTCAGGGATGACCGTAGCTCAGACGCACTTCATCTACTAATCAAAGGCTGGTGGCTGGATTCTGCATCTGCATGCCATCTTTTGGTAAGACACTGAACCCTGATGTTAGATATGAAGCACTTAGACACTGAAAAGGTTTTGTGTGAATGAGACCTGTTGTATAAAGTGCTTTGAATGCTCAAGCACCACTATGTAAGAAACAGTCTATTTATTTGCTTGGTTAACACTAATTTATTTCCAACCAGGTCAACAATATATCTGAGCTCATCTCACTGATGAGCTTCAATTGCTCAGCTGAGACAATTTATCACAGAAACAACCCGCTCCACACTGCTAGCAGTTTTGTTCAATTGTAATCACTTGTCTTTGAGTTTTCCGGAGCATCTGGTCGCCACATCACTGCAAATCATCTGTAAAACTGGGTTTCTCACTATAACGGAGTCCTTTCAGCTTAGATCCAGTTGCATCTAAATATTGATTCGAGCAGCTTCAGTAAGTCAGATGCAATTTGTAATTTACAGACTGCATCAAGATCAGCCTCCTCCACGAGTGCGCTTCCCCGAGGGCATCAAACACGTCTGAACTTTTTGTTACACTAAAGCATTGCCCTTTTTTGGGGTTTTTGCAGGTCAGATCACCACGTGTAAATAAAATGATCATCTTAAACAATCCATTACGAGTGACCGTTCTGTCTTTCACTCCTTAATCAAATAAAAAATGAATAAAATCAAAGAGACGGTGCCGAGGTAATATGCCACCTTAGTGCTAAAATAGAGTCATCATTTACCACTCAGTCTCAATAGCCGCCAAGAGATGTGTAAAGGTAGATTAAATTGATCAAGATGCCAAAGTGAAACTGGAACATTTCAAACAGCAATGTCAAGGGTCTTTTCCAGTCTCTAACCAGAGATAGATGGAGGATGGAGACGATAAAGCAGACAGAGGAAGAAGGTATAGGAAGACAAAGAACGGGAGCAAGAGAGAATGGGGAATGCTGGTGGTGGTGATCCAGGTTCTTGTAACAAAAAGACAATGAAAAGAAATGGAAGTGGAATCTGGAGAAAAGGAAAGAATGAAGCGTTTGGAGTAAGAGCAGTGAAGCTAGGGGTGATGTGGTGGTGGGGATCCCCCTGAGGCAAAGCCAGAGAAGAATCTCTGTTACTCTGACAGAAGAAATCAATGTCCATACACCCATGATTCATCACTTTTACCACAAGCACTGGTAGGCCAGACACAGATACTTTTCAGTTTAGGCGACTTAATTTGGAACAAGGGAGCGGGGGTCTTTCAAGACCAATAAAGTTTCCTATCCACGCTGATTCCTCCATTCTTGTCTCTTTTTTGTATTCAATTTGCTTTCACCAGCTCCCCACAGTCCTTCATCAGTTCATTTAACTCTAAGATATGGCAGTAATCCCTAACACAAAACCTCATTATACTGAACACCTTTCATGGGAAAAACCAAAGCAATAAGTGATGACTGAAATGACTATTTCTTTTTGGGCTTTGTAAAGATATTAGAAACTTGGCAAACTAAAGAAGCAGGTGTTTCTGAATTCTACATTAAATCATGATAAAATTTCTATTGATTGTATCTTTGCAATCCCAGTTCCAAAGCTTGCAATAAAAATGTGAAATAGTGAAATAACGCTAACGTGGCAATTCAGCGATTAGAACGATAAAACCTTATTTTCTATATATAACTTTCTAAAAGAACGAATGACTTGTTGCCTCACCTTTACGGTATCTCCAATTATCATTTCTCTCACTTTGGCTTGTAACCTTCCTTTTTCTTTTTTCCTCAATTTTCTAATCTGTCTGCCCTCATCAAAAGCTCTTTCACTCCTCAGAGGCTCATTACTGAGTTGACTGGAGTTACTAACATGGGTCTGGTAGAATCCAATTGATCCATGCGCTCTCGTGAATGATCTTAGAGAAAGAACTGACACTCAGAGCACTCTGTGCCTGACAGAGAAAGGTGCATCAACTCCAAATAAAATGGGTTTGGAGCTCGTTCCTGTCTGGGAGCCTAAACCTAGTCAGCAAACTGTGAAATGAGATAGCTGAGTCCTTGAATAGTGTGCATAATCTGTCTTTTGTTTAGTAGCTTTGTACTATAATAATCCTTTGTGACATTGCATGGGTACATTTTGTGGGACTGTATTAATTATCTCTCTTACTTGATGGTCTGACGAGGTCAAAAATGTACAAAGATATAAAATAATGATTATAATTGTGCTCTTTAATCGAAAAATAAAGATGCAGTTAGCTGAGACTAAAGGAGCTGCTCTTGCTCATGCTTTATACTTCAAGCCTTCATAGAATATGAATATGAATGAATAGATGAGCTGAATGGATGAAACCAAAACAGTAAAAAGTCAAGGTCTCACAATGGGTTCATCCGAAAACTTGGCCGACAGCACCTTGAATCATGTGATTAGGCAGAGGACCAATAGTGGGTCAATGACCCTCCTTGAGACACTCCTAACAGGGCTTAAAAATCTGGGACTCTCCACCAATTGCTCTTAGAACGGAAGAAGCTTCTGAGATTAAAGGTGAAACATCTTCAAGAAACTTAAAGAAGACCAGTTTCTTTGCTTTCCAAGCTCCTTAGACTACCATGACCTGGATGACTGACAAACAAAACTGTTTTTTGTTCACTTGTTCTAAATACAATAATTTCACTTTTAAAGTTGGGTATTTTAACATGGGAATCTATAGAGACCGCCTCACTTTTGGAGCCAGTCAGCGAACATAAGAGGAACTGTGTTCATTGGCAGTTTTGCATTGGCTCCATTTTTCTGCTCTTGAGTTTTGGTCAAATCACAGGGAAAACTTAAATATAGGATGTTGTGTTTGGAAAGAATACATGTCCTAAAGGTCCATCCATCCATTCGCTTCCGCTTATCCTTTGCAGGGTCGCGGGGGCGCTGGAGCCTATCCCAGCTGTCTTGGGGCGAGAGGCGGGGTACACCCTGGACAGGTCGCCAGTCTGTTGCAGGGCTAACACATATACACAGACAACTATTCGTGCTCACAGTTACCCACATTCACACCTATGGGTGATTTAGTGTTTCCAATTAACCTATCCCCACAAACTGCATGTCTTTGGACTGTGGGAGGAAGCCAGAGTACCCAGGGAGAACCCACGCAAACACGGGGCGAACATGCAAACTCCACACAGAAAGACCCCAGCCTGATGGTGGAATTGAACTCAGGACCTTCTTGCTGTGAGACAACAGTGCTAACCACCGTGCCACCGTGCCACCGTGCTGCCCTGTCCTAAAGGTTTCTACAAAAACAAAAATAATAATTTGAAGTGCAACATATGACCTAATCAGCTCCAGGTGGAATATCAATTACATATTACATTAAATTTTAGACCGTATTGAATCCCCCTCTGAGTTTACTACAAGATACCCAGTGGACCTAGTAAGACTCCATCCTCAGCATACTGGCGTTTGATGGGTGATGTGACTGTATACTACATTACATTCATAAATTGTAGCACTATAATGAGTTGTGACTGTGCAACTACGTAAAAACCTGTAGGGAGAGAAAACATTTGAGCAAATATCTGGAGTTTTGAATGAAACAACAGAGCTGAGACACTGAGACAGCAGAGGAGACAACATCTCTACTGCTGTCTCCTTTCATCTACAGTTTGCACATACAATTTGTCATGCCTGAGTATACACTGCGAGAAAAAGCTGAAATGGGAGATTACTTCTTTTTGTCTGTCTCTTTTTGATGTTTTCACACTTTGACTGTGTGAGCTGTGCATAGCTATGGGTGAGACGTGTATTAATGTTCATTTTCTGTTCATTTTGAGTTGTTTTGTGTGTGTGTGTGTGTGTGTGTGTGTGTATTCCTCTCTGTTGAGGAAAAGCGAGGTGGGCAGCTGGCCGAAATTGAAGGGAATGACTGTGACCTTCGGACAAAATCAAGAGCAAAGTGTTTTCTGCCTTCATTGTTTTCACTTTTCTCTACTTTCTGTCCTAGCAAGCCTCATTTTCCCTCCCTCGCTCCATCACTTTCTTTCCTTTGCGCTGCACAACAAAGCTGCGAGAAAGGAAAAAAAAAAGAGAGCATCAGCCCATTTTCTTTCACTCGCGTTGCCTCTCTTGTGGTTCCAAACTTCCTTCAATTGAAAACAGCAGTGGTGCATATTGTGCAGTTTGTGGTTTGAATAGACTTAAACAGGGCACTTTTCCTGGTGTGATGAAGAAAAGCAGACAGTATAGGAGCTGAAATATAAGTGCCAAGCTGCCCCCCCCCCCCCCATCTAAACAGGGGGGGGTAGCTCAGTCGGTAGAGTGCTCACCCCTTGCTCGGAAGGTCAGGGGTTCAAATCCACCCTGAGGTACCCCTACACACTGCTCCCTGGGCGCTGGATTGTTAGCTGCCCACTGCTTCACTGAGTGAATGGGTTAAATGCAGAGAGCACAGCTTTGT